>PVHY01000174.1:0-150155 GCA_004024945.1 Uropsilus gracilis
AAGCTGGAGAGGAGCTCAAGGTGATTAGAGGGGGATATTGATTCCTTATTCTGCCAGAGATTTAAGCAGGCATGTGAGGAATCTGCACCACGGTTGGCAAAAGGAGACCGGTTACCTCCTGTAACCAGACACTTGGGCTTTCCAGGAGCCCAGGGAGAGAGCTGAGAAGAAAGGGGGCAGTGTGGTCTAGGAAAATTCAACTTGTCGCTGATTTGTGCCTGATGCTTGCTGTCCGTCAGCAGCCTCCCTTACAATCTTTTTTCTCTCTTCCTTTTTTTTTTTTTTCCCTGCCTTCTCCTTCTTCACCGAAGCCTAGGGGAGCCAGTAAAGATTAAATGTGCTTTCTCAAAGGCAGCCACTTCATGCTGCTATGTCGAAAAGGCCATTATTATTATTATTTTTAATAGTAAAAGGAAAGGGGAGAGAGGCTGAGAGAGAGAAAGAGGGAGAGAGGGAGAGAGGGAGCGAGAGAAGCTAGGTATGATGATGACGGACTAGCTTTTCTGGGAGGTAAAGGAAAAGGGAAGGGAGAGCAAAGGAGAGTCCCTGAACTGCATGGAGGATTGTGCCTGAGAAGAACCCACAGAGGTGAGAAAAAAAGTTGCCTTGAAGATGGGGTGGGGGGGGTGATGGTGCTGAATAGACCCTGTATTGGGGGAAAAGAGACATAATTTAGCTGTCTTGCTGGTGTTCTATTTTAAAGGTGGGGAGGGGGGAGGAGGGGCAGAGCCTGGCATTTTAACAGTTGTTAGTTGCATATGAAAATAGATATAAAATATTTAGCATTTTTACTAAGTGATGAGGCCCCCTCCAGTGTCTTCCTTGCTGGGGGCTGCTTTGTCATTCTTTGACCAGTCAGCCATCTACCTTGCTTGGGCTGGAATGAAAGAAGGGGGACAAAAAGGAAAGAAAGAGAGGGTTAGAATAAAAATTTTTTAAAAGAGTCATCTTCCCACCCACTTCCCCTCCCTTTCGTTTCATTTTTGGAGGCGGCACAGGAGCGGTCTTTGCATAGGAAAACCCAGCTCCCAGGCAGATGGGGGAAAACGACTATCAGGTACAGAAGCAGTAGCTGTCTGCGAAGATGGAGGGAGAATTATGTCTCAGATTCCTCGGAAATATTGGCAAAAGGCTTCAAAGGATCCGCGGCAGGAATGGGGCGGGGGAGATGTATCTCCTCAGCTTGCATCCACCCCTTGCCACTTTGCCTCTGCCGAATGACAGGCTTGTGCTGGCTCCGGGTGAGTTGGCCTTGACTTCAGCCAAGCAGCTGATGCAGAGGAGGCCTGGTTTGCAGGACTGGCAAAGTGAACGCTAAAGAAAGAAGGAAGAAAATTTTAAAAAGCCACCCTGAAGAGGTTTCTCATTCTTAAAATAATAATAATAATAATAATAATAATAATGATTAATAATAATAATAATAAGGAATTTTTAGCTGAATAATTTCACAATTCGATCAGTCCCGGTCCCTCCCTCCACTCCTACCAAACTGCCTTTTTTTCTCTCGTCAACGCATCAACTACAGAGTTACAGTCTCTAGATTTGGTGTATCGCTTCCTGCCCCCGCCTCCCCCTCCCTGCTCGCTCTCCGTCCTCGCCCAGGCTAGCGCACTGCGAGTTCCCATTCCCCCCTTGCTGGGAACGGTGCTACAGGAGGCTGAACCCTGCTCCACAGGCACTGGGTGAGTTGAAAACGCTCTTGGTATTTATACTTTCGTAGCCTCCAAATCCTACTTCTTGGTCTTCTCCTTCTAAAAGCCCGATTTCTATGATTTTTGCATGTGGTGTGCTTGCCAGGGGAAAGAGATGCCGAGTGTTTTCTTTACAGTCATTTGTGCTAGTAAATGCAAGTTTTGAAGAGACATTGAATCCTTCTTGCAGACCATGCTTTTCAAAACGGGCATTTCCGGGTCTGTTTATATTATTTTCCACTTTAGTCAACTACTTGGCCCTAAGCTTACAAGAGTTTTCTCTGATACACTTGCATTGTGTGTCCAGGTATGTATATGCGCCCACAGATTTTGCCTATGTGTGCATTGACCTATCTTAGCTAAATGGAATCTCAATTTTGTGAACTAAGGAAGCTAAGAGAGTGAGGGAATATTCCTGCCACCTGTTTGTTGCCTTTTAGCCATGAACCTGAAACAGAAATTGTCTGTCATTCTCGTTGTGCTTTGTTTTGTCTCAAGAAAGAACAATTTGTTGCGCTCCTCTCAATCCCTGAGACCCTAACTTGTGATGTTTACCGTTTAAATCCACGGGTTAGGCTCTTGGGAGCTGTGAGTCGTGCCTTTGCATCCTGGAAATGTGGTGGAACTTTTTCTTTAAAGCAAAAACAAAAGAAAAGAAAGTTTGTCTGAAGTGATTGAGTACACCTCTGAGGTTTTCATTGTTAGATGGGATCAGGTGACCAGAAAGTGGCAGCTCCTGGATTTCTGTTCAAGTGGGTACATATTGTTAGGATGGCATGTTGGCTGCTGTGTGGACGTATGTATATTATTGATGCCAGAGGCGTGTGGAACTCATCCACCATAGTCTATTCCTTGAGAGCAACACGCAGTACTATTCGAGCGTAACAAGAACAGCTCAGTACCTGGTGCTTGACCTCAGAACATATCAGCTGAAGTCCCAGCATGCCCCATGCCTCCAACTTTTAAACTCAACAGTTAATCTTAAAATTGTGCTGAATTAAAATGGGCATGTGAATATATTACATGTTCAGTGCCTACACATGGGTATCGTATGTGATGAGACAGACACAGAGGTGAACCAATAGTTTGGACTAAAATATTGATAGGTTCAAAATTCAACTCTTGTTATTCTGCAGGAAGGATGGGATTTATGGTGTTAATAAAAATTAAATTTATATTGCTCTGCAAGATTTCAAGAGATAAAATAAAGAGATATAACCTTGCTTGGTGTCTATTTTAAAATGTTATATTAGATGACCCTAAAAATAATAGGGATTGGAAATATGTTTTCTGAATATGTAAAATGAAAACAACAGCAGCACACCCACAGCTATTGTACCCTTTAGGAGAAATCAAAGCCTATTATTTTTCTTTTAAAAATTGGGGGGAAATATATGGTGGTTTAAATTTAATCCAGTAAAGTTATTTGCAACAGCAAACTATACATTTAAAATTATACTCTCATAAGGTAATCAATAGCATTACCTAGCTTATGGTTTTCTGAAAATACAACTTTTTGTAATAGAATACTTTCAGTGATTTAGGGTCTCTCTTCTATTTGGAGAAGAGAAAGAGTAACTTTCCTTTGTTGTGAAAAATTCCAAGGTTCAATTTCATTTAAGCAGTGTTGATATTCTTGGGCCAACATTTGTCTTTTACTTGGGAAAATAGCTAAATCATTCCTTCAGTGCTTTCTTCTTTTAAAGACTTTATGTTGCTTGAGATTTCATTTTCTCCTTGTAGTGGAAGGTTAAGGGAACTGTTCTTTGCCTGTTTTTTAAAGTGTCTGTTGCAATTTTAGCCACTGACTCCAAATTGCAGTCAAGAAACCATTTTGTATAAGAAAACAAATCAAGAAGATGAGCTGTGCAGCAGTTTCTCTGTCTTTTGTGGAAACCTCTTGTGTAGTTGTAATATTTAAATACTAGTTTTTGATATTCCAGTTTTTGATAGTCTGAATGTGCTTTAAAGGAAAGAGAGTTTTGTTTTTCAAGTCATTTGTTGGTTTATACACAATGGATTAATGATTTTCCCCCATTTTAGCTAATGTGTATGCATAGGTATTTGGAAATTATGGAAAGGCATATATTTGATTTATGGCCATATATTACCGCATGATTCATAGTAAACCTCTCCAAAATATCTGTTGCTTTTTTTTTTTTTAAGTTAAAGTCATAGGTCTGCCATTTATAAAAATGTGTGCATGGATCAATAAAAACATGTTAGATAGAATTCTGTAATTTTAAGTAACAGGATAGCTATTTAATCTAAGTGATTCAGTTTATATACTCAATATGATTGGTATTAAAAAACACTATTGGTTTTTTACATGTTTTCAGGTGGATTGCTTATGTTCTGAGGTTGTTATCAGACAACTGATCACACAGGCATTTAGGAGTGTATAACGACACACAAGATTTTATATTTCAGCAGGGCACTGCTTCAGTGTAAGGCAGGTTTCTCAACACCCCTTCTTCCTCACCGAGCCCATCAGTGAAGTTCAGTGAAATGAATAACATAATTGGTGGTTGGTTCAATCACTACCAGTCTAGACTAGCCCAGACGCATCAATTAGAGGGGGCTGTCTTTTAAAGGGAGAGTGCAACCGAAACAAGCAGGGCATTATTGATACTGATCTTTAAAAGTGCAAATCCAGCTTGGCAGATAAAAAAAAAAAAAAGGCGGGGAATTGGAGGGGGGGGTGCATTGCGGGAAGAAAGAGAAAGAAGTGAACTGGAGCTTTTGGACACAGAAGGACAGGAAGCTTGAGAGAAAAGGAGGGATAATGAGTGAAATGCAATGCAGCACCTCCTTGGAACACACAGTTACAATTCAGTTCACAGGGCATACTGGTTCACCGTATTTTTAACTGGCTTCCCCCCATCTCTCTCTCTTTTTTTTATTCCTTTTTTGCCTCTGTTTCCAAAGAAGTGCCAACTCAAAACCAATGCATTTAGAAATTTAACAGCTCTAGGAAACTCTAGTGAGAATAAAGCCAAGTAATGCAAACCAGCATTTTCCCCAAAACAAAAAATGAAAAAAAAAATGTTTATTTTTAAGTATCTAATTCCACCTTAAAAAAAAAAAAAGCAACTGTTCTAATGAACAGTACTCATTTTAAATCTAACACCTGGGAACTGATTTTATGGGCAAGACACCTTTAGGTAAACAGCTCATAGTTTTCTTTTGAATACAGTAATATAATGAAGAATGTAACAAAAGGCTTTGGTAATTTGGTGGCTTTTTTTTTTTTTTCGATGAATAAAAGACAGATGATTTAGAAAGCGTTAGGAACACATCAAGCCCCAGGAAAAGAAAATGTTTGATTGGTATTAATTAAAACACTGCTAATATATTCTAATAACATCAAATTTAACATTCTAAACTAATCCACTTGGTATGTCAAAGGAAAAGTATTATCTTATTTGCATCTCTGCAAGCCAAATGCATTTGCTCATTCAGCAGAATTAATTTTTATCACCAGCCTGTTTAATCTCCTCACAGATTTAGTCAAACTTATTCTTTTAAACTAAAAAGGATCAGGGTAGGGAATCCACGAAGGTATTGGGAAGACTAGAGACTGTATTTAACTGGTTGTATATTTTACGATGTTCTTTTTTCTTCATTCGCTGTAATGGGGTATGGAGGGAAACGATGAGACTACAGAGAAAATGATGAATGGTTCGTTCGTTTTTCCTCTTTCTCTCCTTCTACCTATCAGATTATTTAGGAATTTCATTTGCCAAATTATAGGAGTGGCCTTTATTTACACGATTGGTGTCAGTCTAGTCTGTTGATTAAGATCTAGTGTTTTTCAAATTCCAGTATCTATTTTATTGCAAATTTCTAATGAAAAGAAGCCTTTAAAATGAGAAATCAATTGCCCTTTCCCACTTATTTTCCAGTATATTCTTTGTAAGAGAAAGTGGAAAGGTGAATATAAAATTTCATCCCCAAGAACTCAGTTCTTTGTTTCATTTTTAAGTCAACATTCCTACAGAAAAATCCAGACTTATATGAAACAGTGAATTTTATGCTCTTTATTGTTGAATTTTCACAATGGATAAACTTGTCCCAAAGTGACATCATAGCCAAAATGTTTCTCCTCTCATTAATCTCCCATGATTATGATATCATATATAAATATGTGCTTAACACAAAAAAGAATAGACCATAAATACTGGGGACCGTATTTGTATATTTTAAAAGTGAGAATTCTCCCCACCACCAAGGAGGTATAGACTACTGATAAAAGTACTGATGAAACTGCCTTTTTGCTCCATTGCCTTTTTCAGTTCTTCAGCGTAAAAGAGCAATCGCAGTTCAGTTTCACATGTATTGTTCTATAATCCAAGCAATAAATGCTAATTAGTAATGCTCAAGGATCCGACCATTCGGAGTAATTATCATAATTTACTTCTTCCTTGTTAAAGACATTCCTTGCTGATTAAAAAAAAGAATTAAATCGCCGTTTTTACCATGGCACTGCAGTGGAAATGCACTGGAGAGATGTTCAAGGTATAGTAATATCGCATTGACTGCATTCGAAGTCACGACATGTGCCTCTTAGCTTATTCCAAATGGGATTGCAACTTAATTTCTGAAAAGAAATTCATGTAAATGCATAAAGTTTTGCATGTGTACCCGGAATGTATGATTTTATTTTACAAACCCCTCGGCTCCTCCTTCCCAGCCCACCCCCTTTCTAAAGCCACTTACTGAGCAGAACAAAGGAAACTGCTAACTATAGAGGCATCATTAAGTGTGAACAGCAACAGCATGATAAAGTATGTGATATGACAACATATTTCATTGCACAAAAGTGCGGATAATTAAATAATTCAATAGGAACCCTGACTACATTAGCAAAAAGATCTTTAAAAAGAAATAAAAAAATGGACCCAATCAACTTGAATAATATGTTTCATTCTACAACATCACAAATATAGATATTTGATTATTTGATGATTGATTAATTCATGCAAAAAGATGAGGACAAAGCTTATCCCTCAAAATGAGGATTTGATTTGGGATCCACTTTAGGACAAATTAATCGTGTACTTTAGCAGAATTTAATGTAGAACTCTGTTTTCAATGAAAGGTATAAGCTGCCCTCCTAATTGCATGTTTGTGTGTTAAGAAGTTGACCTAAAAAATTGTCAACTCCTTAGCTTTTTGAATCATTGCCTCCGAATAGATATGTGGCCTTCCCCACATTTTCTGATGAGGATCATATTTAAGGGTGAAGCAAATTGCTTGAAGCAAATAAGACTTCTGTGCACAGAAGGACCAGAATAAATAACCATGCTGACTATTACATTTGGTGGCATCCTTCCCTCTTTTCTCTATCAAGGTAATATCCTCACTGTTCATTGTTCATTGGTCCTTTAAGGGAGAGCTTCAGCTTTTACTTGAGGGTTGTAAGCGCATTAGAGGAATAATTCCCTTTGGATACTATACAGAAGGAGCCACCTGCAAAATGTTGATGCTGTTATTGAAATCTCAAGTGGAATCAGTTTTCAAAAAATTAGATATTAGATACATCCGATATAATTTGCAATGTGTAATTATACTAATGTGCATATAGTTGTGTGTTGCTTTACATGTTGCCTACTTGAGATTTTTTTTTTCCCTTGGGCATTTGTCATCAGTTGAAATGACTCCTGAGTAGAATGTTTCTAAAGTCTGCTTAAAATTTTTTCATTGTTAATTAAGATAAAAATAAAAGGAATATATAGCTTGTGTCCTCATGCAAATTTGAATGGGTATGACCTAGATATTGGAAATGAATGAATTCTCAAAAGGTTATTACTGTTGAGTTTGCACTGCATTATTTGTAAAAACCTTTGCTACTCTTTCTTAGTCTTCATCCTGATTTTGGACAACTTGGAATAATAGAGAACATTGGGATAATAAATCTTAAAAGAAATCTATTTCCCTTATTGAAATAATAGGATAAAGTGCCAGGAAAATGACCTTAGGCAGAGATAATAATTTTAATTTAATCAAAGACAGCAAATGATAACAATAATAAACAACTCCTTTTCTAATTTTCCTCCATTTTGCATGGCACATGATAAAGAGCTGCGACTCTGCCTTAGGTCATGTATGCACTAACATCAACTTTTCTTTTGGTGTCTCCACATGACACCAGAGATCTATTGAAGGCCCACTGGAGCCTCCCTACCACCTTCCCCAACTCACCCAGGATCTGATCTCTGAAGATCTAGCTATTTCTGAAAAAAATTCAGGCAAAGCAGCGAGGAGTTGATTGGTCAGCCTGGCACTTGGCGCTTGTTATGTGCTCAGTAGATGAAGATGCTCTTGATGCAAACTCAGAGAATCATTACCATCAGATCACAGAAGAACCCTGAGCAAGCTGATGCAAGAGTCCCCATTTATGCTTATACGATTGGGAGACAAAAAGGATTCCAAGGGAGGCTCATGTTGAGATGATATAAGATATTACTCATTCCAATTAAGTAGGGATAGGCCCCAAAGGAAACCGATTTGTTAAAACATTTGACTCATGATAGACACTTAAAATATGACGATTCACATATTTATGCTATTTATCCTCCAAATTAATTTTAAGAATGAAATCTCTATGACAAAAGAGACAGTTTTGCATGGGTTATGTCTGTGCAGCACCAAAGCAACACATTGGCTTCCTTTTCATTTGCTTGTGCCCATAAGGATTTTTTTCCTTAATAAAGGAAATAAATAAAGCAGTAAGTTTTCCATTATTAGCAACCTAAAGTATCACCCAAAATCTGTGTTTAGCAATCTATTTCACTACAAGAGCACTTTAATTTTTGATCAAATGAGTCCTTCACGTGTGTGTCCAAAGCTTCCCCACCTATATACTCTATGTTCACAAAATAATGAATTGTAAAATTTGTAAGCGGTGTATTATTCAGCTGGGTTTAGTTTTTGCCTACTTGATCAGAACAGAAAAATACCTATGAATAACATTTAACACTAGATTATTTTACAGGTTTTAGAGAAATATGTAATACCTGCCTTCCAGAGAATCAACATTTTCAAAGTATGGAAAGTGTTGAGGACATAAAGTAGGGAGAGGTGGTAGTGTCTGCCTGTGGGTATGCCTGACTCATTATGCATCTGCATTGTGCTAGCGTAATGAAGAGGCTGACAATAAAGGCTTGAGTTAAATTAAAATCCACCTGCAAAGTATATTTCATTCATAACAACTTTTATAGAATAAGAGAAATGTGAATACAGCATACAGTCTTCCCAAATATCCTTTTCTGTAAAATGAGTGGGTTGGTCTCTAAATTCTCTGACTGCCGTGGGAATTGTTGAAGCTATTTTCAAGTCTGGAGACACAAATACAACTCCAGGACCCTTGTATCCGGAGTCTATTTGTACCAGCAGTGGCCTTTTCTATTCATATTTGATTCCACCTCCAGATTCTGTATTTACTAACATAGTTTGTCTCGATAATAAGATGGTTAAAAAGACTGAAGTTCATTTTCAGGAAGGGCAGTGAAAGAAAAGAGGAACAGCTGAAGAATCTAAAAAAGCTACACAGTGGGAGAAGGACATTTTTGATCTGAGTTCTAAGTGCATTTCCTTCATGTTAACAGAAGAAACACAGACAAGCACCTGCCTTTCTATTTTAAGGCCCCAACTTTAGTCCTTCTGCCTTCATTTAATTTCTTGCAGCGTGGTTGTTTTTTCCCCATTGGGTGGATGCCTTTGTATTCACATTTCCCTTTCCTCTCCATTCATTTCAGTGGTGGTTCTATTCCCTTCAACAGCTTGCAATTGTTACATTAACACCACATTTTTCAAATGAAATATTAACATGCTCAAAACCTCTTGGAAATTGCCCCACCTAGTATTCTAAAACCACTCGGAGTGTGTAGTGCCTTCTTGATGGAAGCAAAGCGCTCTCCTTGCCTTCCAAGTCACTGAACTTGCTTGCACTCTCTTTTTTCCTCCTCACTGTTTATATCCCTGTACCTCTTCTAGAAACCTTTATTTCCTTTCTTACCTGGGTTTCTCCTTCCTCCTTTTTCCCTCCCTCGTTCCTTCCTCTTTTCCGCTCCTCTCCTTTCTTTCTCTCTCTCCCCCTTTCTTCTTTCTCTCTTTCTTTCTTCTTCCCTTCTCTTTTGTTCTTTCCATTCTTTCTCTCAGTGGGTGCCATGTGTCATGCTCCAAGCTGGGCACTAGAAATATAAAGACAAATGCAAGGAATTGATATTGACTCCTGGCAAGTCTGGTGACTTCATCCCTCCTGCATTGCTAAGCAGTTATGTACTTTCAGTTATTTTATTTTGTATTGAGTCCTTAGATTTATTTAAATGTGTCCTTAATGTCCTGTCTTTTTTGTTCTTTTCCTACATGTCCTATTTCAGTAAGTTGGCTGTTGGATCAACCTGAAGCTTTTCTTCCAGAGCATTTTCTTCCAGTGATTAGCGTGGCACTTTCCTGCCCACGCAGCCAATACCATTCTTGACTGATTATTGAGCAAGGTGAATAATGAGGAAAAGTGTTTTTCTGGTGATGCAGCATTTCATGTGTAGTTAGAAACAGCATGGCCCCCAAAGTATCCTTACATTTATTTATTTTGATTAAAGAGTCAATGTGATAACTTTCTGTGACATGTTCTGTTATTTTTTTAGTTGTGTTGACTTTCCTTTCAGCTGGTCCTATAGCCCCCTCCCCCCCTCAGGAATGTCTCCCCAGTGAAAGGACAAAGAAGGCAGAGACTGCTGACTGATGGACACTCAAGCACTGTGAAGTTGAAACAGAGAAAGCAGTCACCTGAAGACACCTCTCCTACTAAGCAACGTAGCCAAGTGGTACAGTTTCAGCCAATAGAACTCTCAGAACAAGAAACATAAAAACCTAATAATGACACCTAGATTTCTTACATGCCAAGGACTTTCCCTTCCTTGTGTGTACTCCTCTGTTTGTATTTAAAATCAGTGTGACATTTTCTTTTCTTTTTTCCTAATGTGAATATGCTTATTAATGCACCAATTTGCAGATCTAAAATTGCACAGATTTGTTAATTTGCAGGAACAAGATCAATGCTCGAAGTTGATTTTCAGCCACACATAGTTTGAGCTTAAGAATGACTTAGAGAATATAAATGAAGTTAGAGGCAACTTAAAGGATGAAGTGGTGGAAGCTCAAAATGCAGCATAGCAAGATTACATTATCCCACCTGACAGCAGCCACTTGCCATAGATTGGTAATTGTCACATGCTGTGGGGAGACTCTAAAGAGTTTAAATCTAGTTAAACAGAGTTACAGGAATTTTTGGAGAGATTAGTAACAATTGAGGTCACTATATGATAATAGCAGAACAAACCAAAATATTAAACAAGGTGTTCAGTGGACATCACCATGAATTAGGCAAAACTGGTTTCTTTGGTATAAAAGTTCCCAGATGAAGGAAATATAAGTTGAATCTTAAGGGATATTGAAAATTTAGATCAATGAAAAGGAGGGTGAAAATAGAATTGTTAAATGGATACAGTATAGTAACACCATGGAGAAGGAATCAGCCTGATGAGTTTAGGAAATTATGAACACACAGGTCTAGTTGATCTCAGACCAGACATATTATTTCACTGTATATAAACATATATGATAAAGACCTTATACACACATTCCCTCTCTCATCCTGAGTGTTGCCTAAAATTATGTTAATTGTTTGTTTGTTTTTTGCCACTAGATCAACTGAGAGTGATTGGTGATAACATGGAAAACTTGTGAACTTTCTGTTAACATAATAATTGGTATTTATTGAATTCTCATTGTATATAAGCATTTCACATTCTTACTCATTTAAGCTTCTCAACAGCTCTACAAAATGAGGTATTACCCCCATTTTACAGATAAGTAAACTGAAATAACTTGCCAAAGTGCCATGTATAGCACTCACATTCACAACTGGGTTTACAGAGCTCATGATCTAAAACACTATGTCACAGAATTGTGGTTAGTGTTACAATATTACGGTTTTGACCCTCCTTGAAATTTTTCTATGGTAATCAAATTTATACTTTAATTATGTCCTCAAAAATTTCTTTTGGTTAAATTACACTAGAATGATAAAATATATGATGATAGATATTTGAAAAAAACTGGGAATTGGAGCTTATTAGAATTTTGGTTGTTTGTTTATTTTGGTCAGACTTTGTTTACTCTGTTCTGTGTAAAATCTAAAATTTCTTAAGAATGAAAAAATTGAGGGGATGTTAAAGGCCATCTATTGTAATATGTTTTTTGTAGAGGTCAATGCATCAGTTTGAGTGATTTACAAAGATCACATATTTGAGTGTGGCAGAGCTAGGTACAGACACCAAGCCCTCTGCCCAATCTTAGTGACTCTGGAACTACTGTCTAAGAGAAATGAATTTGAGCAGTGAAACATATCATGGTGATATCAGGGAGCAACAAGGAGATTGCTTCAACCTTGCATCTCTTTAGCTTCCACTTCAATGGACTGCAAGCTATGAATTAACATTTTTAGATCTAGACACTGTCAATGGTCTAGCCCCAAAGAACACACAATGGTCCAAATGATGTGTTCAATAATAGTCTCATTTTTAGTTCACGAAATCAAATCAGATCTCCTAACAAATATTTTCTTTTTTTTTCTTCTTCTTCTTCTTTTTTTTTTTTTTTTTTTTTTTTTTTTTTTTTTTTTTTTTTTTTTTTTTTTTTTTTTTTTTTTTTTTTTTGAGACTAAGTCTTTCTATTTTTGCCTGTGGAATCACAGGCTCATGTTGCCCGGGGTAACAAATATTTGCTTAACAAACTTTGTACATGTATGTATTTGTAAGTGTTCCTTCATGAATATTTATAAGACTGTTTCAGTGGTCCTTTTGGTTTTTTGAAAATATCACCAATAGTTCTATTACAATTTTAATCCTCACTTAGCCATGTAACTAACTCAACAATCCTTCAGCCATTACAAGCTAGAACTAAGGAAATCTCATTCTGCTCTACGTGCCCCTTTGTATTTGGTGGGTATTTAGCAAAGATTAATAAAGTGCTCTACTGGATATCACAAAGGTTCAAAATGCAATTCCATCATAAAGGAGTCAATTTAGCTGACTCTACTTAAGGATGAACATCTAGACATTTGGAAGAACCTGAATATTTGACTATTGTAAATTGCCACTTAGATGTCTGGCATTGTTAGACTTAGAACTCCTCATGGCTCAGGTCATCTTGTTTTCAAAATGATGATTATTGGCAGCATCTCACATCATTCTTAAGTGATTTTATAAATAAACAGGGTTGTTTAAAGAGTAGTCAAGGACAAATGTGACTTCGTTGATATTTTATGACTTTGACACATGTCCCTAAGTCCCCAATAAAGTAATGTTGACTCAACTATGAAGTTGTGTTGATTTCTTATAAGAGCATCCTGTTATAAATTGTTTGTGTTCACTAGCGTATATCAAAATTAGTTTCAGGATGCATGAGGAACAAATTGTCTAATGCGGTGCAAAATTTAAAGTTTAGAGATAATTTCTAAACATTCCTATATTGCCTTTAAATAAGCAGTACTATTATCTATCCCTGTCAGAAACCAAGGTGTGATCCTTATCTTTCCCCTTTATCTGCCATGGCCAGCCAATTGATGTAATTTTTTTTTTTTTAAGAGACTAGGTCTCACTGTGTTGCCCAGGGTAGTCCTGAACCCAGGGACTCCAGTGATCCCTAGCTTCAGCCTCCCAGGTAGCTGGGATTACAGGTGTGTACCACCACACCTGGCTAGTTTTTTGAGACTACGTCTCGCTATATTGCCCGTGGCAGTCTTGAACCTGCGGACTCAAATGACTCGTAGCCTCTTCCTCCTGAGTAGCTGGGATTATAGGCACACACCACTGTGCCTGGTGAGGTAAACGGTTTTGACTGTCCCATTTTTCCGTTTTCGAATGTATCTGTGTCTCCACAAGTCTATGTTATATACTTAAGACAACCCTCATCTCTCACCTGGGCTACTCTATCATGCCTTAGGTTTTCCCTTCATTCTGTCAAGTAGAAACTAGGGGAATTGCCCTAAAAAGCTCATATGTTTATATCATTCTACAGTTTCAGACTTCTCACTGACTTCCTGTTGCCCTTGAAATGTCCTAACACCTAGAACAATTCATGTCCTGGATCCTGGCCCATGTTCTTCTCTGAACTCATCAAGCACCTCTTCCTCTACTTCTCTAGGCCCTTGCCATATATCCTTGCCCTTCTTTTTCTCTTCTTGACTTTTTCACACACCTGTGTGCCCAGTATTTTCCTTTACCCCTTCCAGAGTCTATCACTGGATAGTATCATCCTGCAAGTAATTTCTACTTGGAATTCTCCACCCCTAGTATTTACACGGCTTCTAAGACAGGCTTCCTGACCTGGGTGCTTTCATAGCCTCTGTGCTTACCTCATATTAGCATTTACCACCTGGCTTAGAGTTTATGTGCCAGGCTCCTCCATCTGAACATAAAATTCTAAAGCTGCTTTGTTCAACAGTATGGCCACTCACTCTATGTGACTATTTCAATTTACATAAATACTAACCAAAAGCCAAGCTGCCATTTTCCAGTTGCACTAGTCAAGTCCCAGGTGCTCAGTAGAGCCACATTATTCACCATACTGAATAGCAGAGTTGTAGAACAAGTCCCTCACCAAGAAAGGTCTACTGGACAGTATTCTAAAAGATCAGTGCTGTGTTTTTCTGTCCCTTCACCCCCTTCACTTAAACTATTTCTTTTCTTTTCTTTTTTTTTTTAGAGACTAGGTCTCACTGTGCTGCCCAGGGTAGTCTTGAACCCATGGACTCAAGTGATTCCTAGCCTCAGCCTTCTAAGTAGCTAGGATTACAGGCACATGCCACTGCATCCAGCTCACCTGAAATATTTTTTAACTGGAATTTGTCATCTGAACTTATAGCACAATAAATGATTTGCATGATATTTTTCTCAATTCTCCCAGGGATGATGAACTATATACTGTATGTGTAAAAGGAAGTTAATTCACTATAGGGTATTAGGATTGAAGTCTAGCTTAAATGCATAGTGAAAAAAGTGGTCACGATGCTTGGCACAATGTAAGTAACTCATAAATATCTTCTGAGTTAAAGAATGACACATACTAGACATTTAGTTCATTTATTTTCACTTGCATGCATGGAGTCAAGTTTGTAGATTCCAGGGGACCCCTTTTCTAGAGGATATGGTTAGAGTTCTTATATCCCAATCAGAGTTGAATGACTTCACTACCATAGGATTATCTTTCATTTCACTCTCCTTTATTGTTTACAACTGGCAATCAAAAGTAGAGCATTGAATTTTTATTCAGTGAATAAGACCAAAATTATACAAATGAGCAAAATAGATACCAAATTTAATAAGCTCTATTTCTTTTAGGCATTGATCAGACTTTACTAAATGTTAATTGTTGTCTGAGCACCTTTTATATATCAGACATTTTTGAGAGGGCCAGGCTATATAAAAGGGATCAAAATGGACACAACATTTGTACTTAGAAGTAAAATAACATTAATAAAATTATTTCTGGTCCTCTCTATACACTACTCTACACAGGTGTTCTCAACATGGCTGCACATTGTAGCCATCTACAGAGTTTAAAAATCAGTGACACCTGAGTTCCTCCTCAAAAGAGTGATTTAAACGTGTGGGTGTGGCCAGTGAGTTGGGATTTTTTTTTTAAGTCTCCTGGTGATTAAAATTTGTAGCCAAATTTGCCATCTATTTGCTGATGGGAACAGAACTCAGATAGTAAGAGCTTTTGGTATCAATAAGTAATAGCCTTTTAGAACCAAAAATAGATTTTAAAATTATCTAACAGATTCATTTTACTTTTTATTCCTCAGAAAATGAATTGCATAGAGACACTGCATTGTCCAGGTTAACATCCAGTTCCTCACGGAGATAAAATCTGATCCCAAGTTTCTGACTAACACAACCCTCATTTTGCTACACCAAGCTGTCTGAGGGAAAAGGAAAATGTAATTACCTTCAACTCAAAAGACAAACAACATTCACTGTGGTCATAATCTTTAAAAGCAAGAATTGAATTTGTACCAACTTGAATCCCCAGTACTCAGATTTTTCTGCTAATCAAATGTGAGCATTATAGATTCATTTTGTTAGGATGTACTTGCTTTTTGAAAAATCCATCACATTATATACATATATATATTCACATATATACACAGTGTACAGATGTGTGTTTGTGTATATATATATGTATAACTTATATATAAACTGTAAAGTGAGATTTCAGATCCCAGAGAACCCAATCGTATTCTTGCAAATTCAAAGATAAAGTTACATGTTAAACTCCACACACATTTGCCTTTAAACATGAGCTACTCTATAATAGAAATGGTAGTAGGAGGAGAAAATAAAAGAGTTCATTGTACTCCCATATTCTGTTCCCACCCACCTTATTACATGGCATTCCATTGAGTTTAACATTTCACAGCACAGGTAGAAATTGCCAGTCCATCCTCATCAGTAAAGTTGACTTTAAAACATAACTACCATTTGAAAAGGGACTGCTCTTAGCTATCACCACTCATCACTTTCAGACTCTACTCATATAGATTAAGAGAATCCAAGTACTGCAAATCATCTCATCCTACCCTCATCTACTTTAGACCAGAAGTGAAAGGTGCCTTTCCACTTTTTAAAGCATGAAAATAAAACTGATGTTCACATAGTCCCTTTAAAACTCATTTCAGTGTTTGAGAGCCTACACAGTTGGGAAATTCTATTTTATTTCGATCCCAAATCCCTCACGCTGTACTTTAATCCCATTTTCTCTTGTTCCCTGTGGAGAGAAAGAACAGCTGGTCTCCATTCTCTCTAAACTCAAACCCTCATGTCCTTAAAGACACCTACCTCCAGCCCTCTCTTCTCTGGAATCCATAACAATTTTCATCAGGAAAAGGTCTCTCTTGGATTGGGCATATTCACTGCCATAGCACATATATTCTTGCTTATCACAATAACGTTCATAATTAAAACAAGCCAAGGCCAAGAGCAGAAACAAGCAAATGGATCATTGTTTTTGTGAATGAAGTTACAAATCCAAGAATAGACACTGAATACAAAGTTGTAAATGATAATCTTCCAATAATTATGTGTCAAAATTAACATAATTTCTTTATAAAAGTATTGACAACCTGTTGCTTTTAGGGAGGTGAATTATAAATTCAATGATTAGTTTTCATTTTTTTTTTTTTTGCAAGTTCTCCCCATGCCCTGCAATGGAATATTCCATTCAGCATTCCACAGCAGGAGCCACCATTGCTTTGACAAAAATAGATACAGTATTGGAACATTCAGTCAATGGAGTAATCCAATTGTCTGAACATTCTTTTCTGCTTTGTCATTTACATTTTAATAAATCCCAGAATATGCCAAGCTGTATCGAGTTGTACCCAGTGTAGCTAATAACATGTAGTTACGAGATACAAAAAGGAAATCATAACATGCAAGTCCTGCAAAGCACCAACATTTGGTTTGTGTATATTTTTGGTTCCTACATATTAAACAGGGTTACTCTTAAAAATAAAAAGTGGATATTTAGCAAAATCTTTGCTATTATCAACATGCTGGAATGGCGGTGCTCTACTTAATTGCTCTAGGAACACTGGCATCTGCTAGCCCCCATGATGGCACTATATATAGCTAGCAAAAATGTGGAATGTTAAATCATCATGTATATTTCTCTGCTGGTTTATTGACTCTCCGTTCATGAGGCTCAGATAATCACGTTTTAGAGTCATTTAACATGCCATGATGACAAGATTTGGGGCAAACCAGTCTTGAAAAAGATTGTATGTATGTATGTATGTATGTGTGTGTGAGTGTATGTGTGTTGTGTTATTGACCTATATGCATAAATTACAGCATGCGTATATTGGCCACCAACTGCTTCAAAACTTGGAGAGATTAGTTATCCTGATTTGACAGACATCACTGAGTTTTTACAATGTTCTATAGAGCTGTAATGATGGTGGAGTAAGCTTCAGCACGTTGGGAATCCCTCTGAGGCAGGTATGTACTTGGATTGGAGGATTCTTCAAGGATGAGACTATTTACATTAGTCTCTCCTAATAAACATAATGTGGGACTTGAGGCTTAAACCTAACTCTAGCTAAATCCTCTCCTACTTAATTATCCAAGTCAAACTAGCCCATGAGAAAACTTTCACTTTAGGCTTCTCCTCTCAACCTTTCGATCATGATGGCTCATTAGATGCCAGAGAATGAGGGTTACTGCCTGCCATCAGATTAATCTGATTAGTATTAAACATTTAAAAACTCAAGGACTACAGACAGTCATTTGGTTTTTGCTTGCCATGAGAATGTGAACAGAACATCACCATCACTATAGGGCTTGGGTATGGGGTTGAGGAGAGGACTAGCATAGCTTCCAGGGTGGTGTGGAGAAAACCAAAATGCAGTAGCATTGTAATGCACAATTGAGATCATCACCTTTTTTTTTTTTTTTTTTGAGTCTCAGAATTGTCTCTTACTCTTACACAGAGTAAGAGACAATTCAGTGAAAAAGTATCAGTGAAAAAGTATCACCTAACTAATAGAATGATTAGTTATAATGATAATGATTAGTTATCTTTAAGACCTCTACAGAATGACTCATTAAAATGTTCCCATTCAAATATCTTGTTAAAATATCAACACTGGCACTCATAAAATAAACCATGATTTTAGGGTAATGGTCATTGAGTCAGATGAACCTGAATTAATTGATTTCAACATAGGTAGAATTTTAGGGGTGTGTCAGACAGTAAAGACAAAGACACACTTGAAAGTTTTATTTTGTGAGTTAAAAGTCATATATACTAACTCTACAAACAATTCCTTTAAAATTTCTGAAGTTGACTAAGCACTTCTGTAAAATAAGAAGCATGATAGTTGATCTATCTTTATTTTATAAAAATATTTAACTAAAATACAGCAAAGAGTTTTAAAAAAATCTCCTAGTCTATAAACCATAGATATTTAAACTACTTTAGTAGAGAATAGCAAGGGCACAAATGAATATGATGTTTAGAATGTACTCTTGATGTTGGCTTTTGCCAAATTTCCTTTTAAATTCTAGAGCCATATACTTTCAATGATGAAGAAGCTATGACAGCTATCTAGTCTACCTTTTATTTGAATTTCTCCTGTTAGTCTCTTGTGGATCACCTCCCTTATCAATAAGCTCGTCTGTGAAAAATCCAGAGTATTCAACACTTTCTCCTTATTTTGAGGTAGAAGAGTCTTTTCCATCATTCCAAGTTTTACCCATGGGTAATACTTACAGTGTAAGTCTGATCATTCTTTTTCCACTGTCAATGTATAGACAAAAAATGGAATCATGTTCCTTTCAGTCTCCTTTTCTCTGGACTGTGAATGCCACTTACCTTCAATCAGTATCCCTAAGGCATTATTCTCAACTACATTGGTCACTTATTAATTTCCTTTAAAATGTGCTATTCAGAATTGAATTCATTTCTCTAGATGTGTACTGACAAATGGAAATCAGAAATATTAGGATCGCTGAAAAAAATTTTCACTAAATACTCAAATGTTATGAATAAAACCTCATTTTAAACTTGGCAATCATTTAGCAGTATTGCTATGTATTCTCTTACTATTTATTAAAAATCAGATCTATTTTGTGCATACCATTGTGAAACACCAATTCCTTTATCCTTAAATTCAGCCCACTCTTTTGTCTCCCAGTATCATTTTTATACTAAGATATCTGATATGTTAGATGTTTCTCTCAGTGTCATTTTATTCTCATATTTGACTCAAAGGAGGTCATAGGAAGGCTGTTCAAGTTAGAACCCCAAATGCCATCCCCCAAAATCATTGATCCAGTAACTCCCAAAGAAAGAAATTAATCTGGCTTCCTTTTGTTTAAATTGGTTTAGCCTCATATTTACATTAGAATTCTTTTTTAAAACTAGATGTCTAACTAAATGGTGAATAGGAAGGGAAACTTGGTTTGAGATCAATATTTTGTCTCAGGCAATCAAAAGAAAGATTTCATACATAAAAAATTAAAGTCACTATTGCAAATGCTGATATTTTTAGTAACTAGATTTTCCTCTTGTTCTCTTTGGGTCAATAGTCAACTTCCCTTGAAAGGAAACTTAGGATAAAGTTGAAAATCTTCTATCCATACTATATAAGTTTAGGAATAGTTACACACACCCTTGTACTTATTTATCCCAGATAATAAAGCAAATGTAAATGAGATTTTAAAAATCTTGGTTCCTCACTGTAGTAAAGAATCTCTGTAAGGGGAGAGGGAGTTATATTTAGTGAGTATGGTCTGGCATACATTCAGGGGGGTTAGTTATCAAAGTGCCAAAAGAAACACATAATAAGGCATCATCTCATTCAATGCAAATTTTTAAAAGAAATTGAAGTTCATGATAAAGCAGTTCCACATCTGGCCCCCAAAGCCAGAATTCTTAGCAAGGTTCCTGTGTACTATGCTATCAGGTATTACGCTACCCAGAAATTTTTCAGATGAACTTTTGGTTCCTTTCTCACTCCTTTTGTGCTGAGATCTTGCAGTTCTTCTCTATACTCTATATTTTTGGGCTCTTTCCACTTTTTACTGATTTTCTGAAAAGTTATGACTCCGTTAATTATGAACTATTTAAGAGTCACTGATCATTGTGTTTGGTTTTGTTTTTACGCTGCTCACATGCTCTTAAGAATTCACCTCTCAGCAAAAAGAACAATAACAAACCCAAATAAAATAAAAAAGGAACAACACTTTACCTTTGAATATTAAAATATTATCTGATGACAGAACCACAGGTAGAACAGCGCTCTCAACTGCCCTTGGGCGAATGAAATAGGGAAAAGAGCTCTCCCCAATAGTTTTTATGTTGTATTTGTCTCTAAGTCACTTTTCAAGTTCCCCTATTGCTATCTCTATAGATAGGAGGGATGACTCAACATTTAATGATCCACTCATCCCTTCCTTTCTGCAGTGTTAGTGAACTCCACTCACTGCCATATTCTCTACTTAGGACTACCAACCACTCTAGCACTTAGCAAGTCTTACACTGGAATGTGCATCAAAAACATCCAGGAGAACTATTAAACTACAGATTGTTGATTCATTCCCTGGGTTTTCTGAACAAAAATGTCACGGTAGAGACTCAACATGTGCATTTCTATCAGGTTTCTAGGTGATGCCGCTAATATTGGACTATACTTTGAGAATCACTGCTTGATTGGCAAAATATAATTCTCCTTCAACCATTTTGTTCATGAAACATATAATGCTATTTCTTTTCATCTTTCTTAATAACAGCTGTTTTTAGAATTTTTAATTGTTAATTGTTAAGGTGACTCTTCATTGAACTATTTACAAATCCATCTTTTTGCAGAGTGGCTAGAGGTGGATGACTAAGATACAGCTAATTCTGAAATTAAATAATATATATTCTATGATGTACCTTTTCCCCAAAAGGTTAGCACAGTACTTTCTTAACAGTTATCTCCTTTGTCTAATTGCCATGTGATATCTTATTTTGATAAAGGAGACATTTGAGGGAAGAGATGTTCAGCAATTACCATAAAGATATGCAGGACAAGACGTAAACTCCCTGACTCCTAGTTCGCAGCCTCATTTGAATTGTTGGAGAATATGTTTAATTTCTAAAATCCAAAGTCCATTCAGCTCACTGAATCAAAGTGAGCTGCTCTGATCTGTTAATAAATATACTGTGAAAAATTAGAATTAGGAAATCATTTCATTTTCGTCCAGGTTGTAACTGGCTGTGAAGATTAAAACTAAGCCTAATCTAAAGAATGTCAATCAAATCACACAAAAATTTAATTTATTGCCTTGACCCTTTATTTCAATGATTACAAAGAATGACTTTTAACTATAATCCACCTGGACTATGTGTTCACAATGTTCACTAAACATCAATTTCAGTGCAATTTGTCTCCAGATTTTACCTGGTATAGTAATCTATTCTTTTGTTCTCTAAATTGATTATGACATTGCTTCATTTTTACAATCTTACTATTCATAAGAAAATTAGGAATTTCTACATTTGTAACTTCTCTGGTTTTGTGTACAATATACTTATTTTTTGAAAACAAAGGTGAGAACAAGGCTAGAGAAAGAACAGTTTCTCAATATACCACTTTTACTGTTTACATCATCTCAAAGTCCTTTAGCTCCTTAATCCCCATGGTCCTCTCTGCTTTCCTTATATCCTGCCCTGTCCTCCCATCATGAAAAGAAAATGAAAAGTATGACATCTTATGAAACCATAAAGCTGGATTAAATGGGGGTTTTAAGGGTCCTATTGTTTGCCCTAACCCATTGTTGTAAAAGTGAGATTCCAACTGTTCAACTGACATAGAAATTGCCATCAGCAAGGTATTAGAAGGAATCTCATTTATTACCACCAAGGAAATAAATAACACCAATGGACTGAGTGTCTTTCATCCAAATGAGACTAACCAAATCAATTCAAATCATTAGAATACATTATAGCCAATTATATATAAATCTGCCTTGTAAATAGCCACTTACCTGCTTGCCTAGAGCAATGTAATGCTTTATGCTAAACTAACAGTTTTTTAAAAAATTATTAGAATCAACTGGCAAATATTCTAATGGGTTGTTACATATTTTGTACTGACTTCATTCAATCAACATTAATTGAGGATCTACTACATTCTGGGAATTCAAAGATGAATAATACATGAGCATAGTTCTTATAATGCTTACCTAGTAGGCGGAAATAGATATGAAAGGAAATTACTGCCTGTCTCTGCTCTAAACTACATTCAATCCTAGGAAAATTATTAGTGTGAGTTCCTACCTGATTCATGGATAGAGGGAAAAGGTGAAGAAACCGATAAAAATATCTCAAGAATAAGATAAACACTGGGAGATAATACTTAATAAATGGTCGATTTCAATACCTTCTAAAGAACTTCTTAAGTTGATGTAGGCTTTAAGTTAACCAAGACATAATAGGAAGATGGGTCTGTGCAGGAATGGTGAACATTTGAATCCAAAGTCAAATAGAAATGGCTTTCAAATTATCTAGAATGTCATGATTCCATTATGTCTGTTCTTCGAGATAATTAAGTACATTAAAAACATATTTGCAGGGAAATCACTAGCAATGGAGAAGCATTTTTATTCTTTAAATTATGTCTCCATCCCTAAGACATATTTAGGCATAACCATGTTCTTTCCTTTTTATATCAACATGGCTTGACTAACCCACATTTAGCTGAATACATATGTTGAAGCTCCACAAGGGTGCACCCTTTCTTTAAGTGATGGTCCTATTTCCTCTCACAAAGGTGCTTGCTAGCTAGGCCAAGTGCTAAGTACTAAGTGCAAAGTACAGATCATGGTGCTAGTGAGAACCTACAAATGTCTATGGAGTAGAAATGAATGGGTCCATATAGGTATTGAATTTACCACCTTATGGATACCATATCTGAACCAGCTGATTGTAGAATCTTATAATGCAGACCATCATCTCTTTATCTAAGATGCTAGTTTCTTAAAATAGCTTAAATGGCACAACCCCAACACAACACATTAATAGAAAATGCTGATTTTGAGAGCCGAGGTGAGTCGTAGAGACCTTCTTAGGAACTTTGAAAGAGAGGAGGTTCTGCAAACTGTGGATACCAAGTTCATCACTATTCATCCAAGTAACATCATACACACAAAAATGACATCCCTCTTGGAGCTAGTGCTGGAACCATTTAGCAGTGACTTTGAGGTCCCCCTTGTCTCCATTTTCAGTCCTACTCATCATCTTCTATCCTCTTGGGATTTTTTTTGGGGGGGCAATGATTTTACTCTTATTATTAACTAGTAAATGAGTAACTCATCATATTCAGCTGAGTTTTTGTTTGTTTATAAAGTTCTGTTATCAAGAGCTTTTGAGGCTTTGTTTTCAGCCTCTGAAAACTAACATTTCCTTTGTATTTGGGATCAAGGAACTGCTGAGTTTTGATTGGTCAGTTCACTGATGGTCTGCGCTCCATCAGTAAGCCCATTTGCAAAATGACAGGATGAGGTCATGCTGTTTACCATGAGGAATTGGTATGCTTTTTGATTTTTTCATGTAGTTTATAGTCTTTGTTTTTTATGTAGCTCTAGTCACTTTTTCTTGCATCTGGCTAACTATCTGGTCCATGAACACTGAAGAGCAAATGCTCCAGAAACATGCACATTTGGTTGTATAGCAAATGAATAAAGAGAACTCACAATTCTGTGAATGAAGTATTGGCACATACACTAACTGTGTTAAGCCAGGAGTTATTTATTTAAAGCCAAGAGGCTCTTGTAGCATGGAGACCCTGGTTGAGCCTTGCTTGTGGAGTTGGATGAAATTGTCTCAGAATTTCCCCACTTAGTAGTACTTGTGCTTAGTCCTCAGCTGTTCCACATGTCTCTGCCCTTCAGACTCAGCCCTTTGTACCTATTTGCAAGTAACCGAAAGATCATGCCTTTTCAGGTATTACTTAATAAGGTGGGATCCTTTCATGGATATTAGTTCTTTATATGGAACCCTGAACACAACCTTAGTATTTCCCATGGGAGATTTTTCTAGCACCAAAGCAGTCCTGAAGAGTATAGGGAGGAAACACAAACTTTCATTTGTGCTTCTTAACACCACTTTTCTGGGAAAAGTATATTAAGTAGACAAAGCTTATCTTTGGTGTCCACAGCTTCTAGATTCTGTTCTCCTTTGCTCTCAATTTTCTGAACACTCAGTTTCTTCCCCCATCTTCAAATCCATAGCCACTGTGGTTTAAATGGTGATGCTTTCAGAAACAAGGTTTTTCTCTCCCATTAGGTATGTTCATCATTATTATACCAACAGTGCTAGAAAAGCTCGCTCTATTCACACAGGGAGATACAGAGAATATGCTACCTTCCTGAATGTACACAATGTCTCTCCAGGTCCAAGGACACTGCTCTGTATCCTCAGAAGTTCACTGTAGATACTGAATAGTTGATGCATAGTCTCAGAGTTCTCAGTGCACCTTCTTCCTCTTCTTCTTCAATTGTTAAAGAACTCTAGCCACTATCATGGACCCTTGAGCTTATGACACTTCCTCCTACCTTCTCCTATTTTTCCAAATATGGTATTTAGTCACCCCATTTATTGCTATCAGTTTAAATAGAAATATTCACATGTATGTATTCAGCCAATACCAGAGAACCAGGGACACAAACCCGCAATCCTTCCGATTTAATTCCATCTAACCCTATACTTCTTAGCTTCTGTCCTTCCTTATATCCAAAAGGGTAATGATATTATCTTGGTCCAGGGTGCATGTTCTCATGAAAGACAAAGTTAGGATTTCCTTTAATCAAAGTTTTTCTCTTGAATTCTAGATATCAAAAATTTAATTAAAACCACTTTATAGATTAAAACTTTATAAGGTTCATTTGAGATAGTCAGGATGGAAATTGACAGTATACGCATCCTTCATTTTTCCTTGTGTTTATTTCTCTACTTATTCAGGTTTATTATGTATACTTTAAGCTATCTTCCTCTTCCTCAGTTTATCAATTTTGTCCTTTATCAAGTCCAGCTCTAGATCATACTTCTTCATGTCTTCCTACTTAGTTTTCAGCATACAGTCAGAATTATTAGCACTGATGCTAGGGCACTTGCCATCCTCACACAGTCTTATAAGCACCTGATTACAGGGTAGAAGTGCCTTTAAATGGCCATTCTTTTCAGTCCCCTGCTGTCAGCTCACTACCCTGCCCAGGATCAACTGCTATCATCCTTCAAATCTGAATAGGAAGAGATTCCTCAGGGAAGCTTTCTCTGACCTCTCCCCAATGAGAGCAGATCCTTTTGTTTCTGTTCTTGTAATTTGCTGTTATGTTTTTCTTCATACCATTCATGGTTTATAATTATATATGAGCAATGATTTGGCAAATGTTCTTTCATGGGGCTGTGAACTCCAGAGGGGAAAGACGTGTTTCATTCCCACACCACTGATCCCTACCTCTTTGCTCATGTCTGTATCATGACAGGTATAAATAAATATCAATTCATTACTGTTATTGCAAACAATAAGGTCCATGATCAGGCTTCTGTAAATTAATTATTTTAAATCTTCATAGATTTGCCTATTTTTCCCTTCTTCCCTCCCTCTCCTTTCTTCCACCTTCCCTCATTAATGAATTATTAATTCAAAATTTTCATTCATTTCAAATTAGACTTTCAAAACAAAACAAATATATGCCGCTAGATGACCTTCTTTCAGCCTCTTTTCAAGCAAAAAAAAAAAAAAGTCAAAAACTCTGTCCATTGAAAGAACTCTGATTATTTAGGTAAGAAAAGGAAGATAATGATACAAAGTAGAGAGTGTTAGATACCCACAAACTGAAACACACTACACTTCTTCCTTCTGTTTTCAGATGAGAAAACCAAGGCATGTAACTGACAGAATTGACTCAAGTCTTCAATCCCAGGTGTAGAGCTCTTTTCTAAGTTCACTTTTTCTTTTCATTTCTATACAAAAAAAAAAAAGAGTGAATACAAATCTAGCCACAACAGTTAAAACCTGAATCCATTCTATGTGCAGGTTTTGTTCCCTATGCTTTTATATGTATTGAAATTAGTGACAACAAAAACTGTTGTGAGCAAGATACTATTGTTCTCTCACAGATGAGGAAACTTTGGTGAGAGCATTTAAATCATATTCCAGGCCACAAAACTATTCAGAAGTGTCTGGATAGCAACCCCGACACTCTGGCCCCTGAGCCTGGGCTTCACTTCTTCCAAGTGAAGGCATGGACATATGTGAAAGCACTGATTTATCATCCCATAGGCAGTAGGTGCTCAGTAAATGTTGCCTGAAGGTCAGTTCATGCTTTGATCTTAGCTAATGCTGTGTGGCTCCCTCATGTCCTGTGCTCAGACAGATTCTGCACATCATGATTTGTTCTCCAGATGCTCACACACAGGTGGTCAGCCTGAGATGAATGACTCTACTGCTGTGCATTTATGTTTCATCCCTCATCTGCCACCTACCCTGGACATCCATCTTCACTTTCCTTCTTGGTCTTTCCAATGCAATGCAATCTTTCTGTTTAATCCCCCATCCAGTCTTCCTATTTAGCTGCATTATAGATGGCATGTGTTCTTCTGCACCATCAGAATGGGTGCACGTAAACCTTTAATAAACCTGTCCCACCTCTATCAACATTTTATAGGTTTGCAAAAATGATCAGGAAAGACCAGGTGGAGTGGCAAGCAACTCATTTGAAAATACAACAAAAGGTATTGAATTAAAAGAGCAGTTGTTCTTGCATACCTACTAGGTTACATCAGGAACAATGAATTTTTACATGTGACTTACCTTGTGGTCACATTAACTGTATGAAGAATGGCCATATTTTAGATGAGAAATCAGGAGTTCAGAAAAGTTAAGTAACTGTTGGTCACACCTAGTGAGTGGTGGAACAGAGCCCTCGGTTCATAGCAGACACTTAAGAAATATTTGTTAATCAAATGAATGAGCTTGGAAGTCAGAAGCACCTATGTTTGTACTGTTATATGCTTACAGATACAGATGTAGGTGTGTCTGATTATAAGCTCATCCATTGATTAATAAGTTAGACTTAAGAGCCTACTATGAGCTAAGGATTCTGTTAAATTCAAGGGAAGTGTGTTAACTAAGCTAGATAAACATGGTCCCTGTTTATACAAAACTTACAATCCAGGAAGAAGAACAGAAAACTGAATAAATAACATCAAGTGCAATAAGTGCTATGATGGAGAGGATGTATCCTATGTGTACCTTCCTTCTATAGGTGGCAAAGTGTGCAAATCTTAACGTTTTTAAAGTATATCACATTTAATGAAGCAATTATTTCTTTCCTCCCAATCTTCCTTCTTCATCATTTTATTTTAAATTACAAAGGCATTTATTTGAACAACAGAGGATCTTAATAGTATCTACCAGGTAACTACTATTGGAAATTCTACAAATATGAACAGGTATTATCCCAGGACAACAGAAGTTTAGAGAAAACTGACAATCATGGTGGGCAACGATGATGCTAGAAAACTCTAAGAAAAGCTTGTGAGAGTCCATTTCAGTGCATTAAGTTCCCTTTGCATGAGTGGCCAGGGAGCTAGTTAGCATGGGACGGTGCCTTGGCAATGACAGTGGCAGCTTTGAGCCATGAGAGGGGTCTGTGCCCTGGTCTTGTTTACAATTTGTCTGAGACTTCTTGAGCTCACCCCAGCCAGATGGACTCTTCCTCTCAAATATCAGACCTGATCTTTTCAAATAAAACAGTACAAAGCACATTAAAAGCTTTGATCCAACTGTTTACTTTGCATTTGTGTGTGTTGGGGGAAATGGGGACAAAGGAAGGATTTATGAGGCCTTGCTGTGGGTGGCCAGTGCAACCATTGAGCATGTTAGAGGGAAAGTGGGAGCTCTTGGAGCTGGTACGTACTGGGTAAGTGTCAGTTCTTGACACCCTGAGGCTCTAACTAGCTCCGTGGATTTGTTCCATGGGGCACATTCCAAACTTCCTGTCCACAAGGGACCTCTCTCAAGAGAGATGCCCCAGAATTTATCTGGAAAGAGCATTCCTTAGCCTCAGGACAGGTCAAAATCAGACACCTTTGATTCTTCTAAATATTACTGGGTGATCCCACCTTTCTTTTCCATGAACAGTCATAATTTCAAAGCTTTCCACGTGAGTTAATTTATTCGATCCACATCCTACTGAAACAGGTGGTAATGTTTATATTCTCTTTCTCTCTCTCATGCACATCATTTCTACTACACTGATTTGAAAACTGAGAGTTTTGTTTATAGGAAAGAGATCACACTACCTGTCTCCTACTACACCCCAGACACTCAGTAAATAATTGCATTAATCCTTTCAAAAATCCCAGGAAGCAGGTAAGAGTTGGCCATTTTAGAGAGGAGGCACACTGAAGCTCAGAGAAATTAGAACATTTGGCTCATTCAGAATTCACATCAACAAAGGCAAGTAAGACTCAAACTCGAATATGTGGATTCCAAGACTTGTTCTGCCCTCACTGCAGTGGTGTGCAAAACCTCAGCTCCTCCCCAGACTCTCATCCTCTGACTTCTGGCTCAGGCTTTTTGTCTTCCCCAAATAACCAGGGCAGAGGGACTTCTGGTCCCAGAAAACCCTCCTTCATGTCTGTTTTGTATTTGTGCTCCGTAGAGATGTTAGAGAACATCTAAAGGGGAAATTGCCATATATGTTTTGTGATCAGTAAAGGAATAGAAATGATATGGACAGAAAATACAAAGTTGAAAACAGGAATCCGAAGCTTCTGAGGTTTAAGAATGAGAAAATATCAAAGCCCTGCAGTTTACTTTCAGTTCAACAGAAAAGCAACTCTGATTACTTAGTAAATACAGTGGAAGGAGTCTATCCAATGCCTGAGTGTTAATACAGAGTAGTCCTCTTATAGCTCAGCTCCCAGTCTCTTTTCTTCCATCTCTCACCCTACCCTTCCCACATCCAGATAAAATGGTTGCACATATTCCCTTGGTCTCAGCATAGTTCAGGGTTGGGCACCAGAGAGGAAAGGAATTTAGAAATTCCAGAACAAGCACAGTATATAAAGCTTAATAAATTGCAGTGTCTAGTGAAATTATTTGTTTTAGTTACTTATCCCTAGTTGTTAAGAACAAATGAGACTTGCTGAAAAATAAAAAAACAGTAGTTATTGCATGTCTCCCAAATAGCATTTTTTAAATATTTGATTGGGGTGTGTGTATGTATATGTGTATATGTGTGTGAGAGACAGAGAGACAGAGACAGAGAGACTAGGTACTGTAATTTTAATTGCTTGTAATCTAACTTGCCTTTTTGTTCCTTTTTTCTTTCTTTCTTTTCTTTTTTTGTATCAGTTAATCTGTTGGTTACATTTTCAGCTTTTCTTTGCTTCTGGTTTCATTTTCAGATGAAAAAATGCTAGGCACACAGTGCTGCTGTCTGGTTACCATGGTGACCACAGCCTATTATCCTGCCTTGTCATTCATCAAGAAAGAATTGCACTTGACAGAGGGAGAGGAAAATGCCTGCAGTCTGCAGCATAGGAGGAAAAAAGGTTTTCTTTTCTTCTATGTATGTAAAAGGTCTTTAATGCCCGTTTAGTTACATGTTTTATTTAGCATTATTTATTACTTGTAATGACAATAATTGATACCTATAAAAATACATCCCCTCCCCCAAAAGTATTTAACTTGCAATTTGTTCATTTACTTTGCTTTCCCATTTCAAATCTATACCTAGGGTTGCACCCCCCCAACCCCCACCATAAACTCTGCTTCCACTCTAGTAAGAGAAACAGCCAAAAGATTATATTCTCCACAGAGAATGATCATTGTATAGGTAGCTAAACAAACCACTTCCTCTTCCTAAAATTGTGTTTCATATTCAGCAGCTCTCTAGTCCTGCTTTTCTTAAAGCAAGTTGGTGTGATATATAATCAATCAATAATTGAATATGACTTTTGATTAAGAGATTTCTCCAAGTAGACTATGCTTGTGAAATATAGCTCTGGGAAAATAATTAAAAAAGTACCCTGATCTTTTCATTAGATAATTGAATATAAAATCATGGTTGCTCTTTACAAATTTGGATTCATCCCAAATCTATTGTTCTTCAAAGACAGGAAAAGGTAATTACTTGTTATTTGACTATTCTTCATCACAGCCTTTTAAATTAACAAATAATTTCCAAAAATAAATGGGTCTAATAAATTGTATATGTTTAAACACCTAGGCTTGTGTTTATTATTTTTTTAAGTCTGATATCTTCCACTTTATCATTCCACTATTAAAATATTTGTATCCAGTAAGACATTTTAACTAAGTTTGTTCTGCTGATGGCTTTACCTTGCTCTCTTAAATTGTTTGATTTCCTTGTTAAGGTGGAGAAAGTTATTACAGTATAGGTAGTGTTGTAAGTTGAAATCTGTTGAGCTTGATCTTGGAATATCTGCTTTATAATTTGTCTCAATGATCATAGAGAAAGTGGACAATAATAATACTTCATCTTGAGTTGTTAAATACTGGCATTTATCTGAAGTTTTCCACTGACTTACTGGGAGTGGTTACACTTACTGTGCAACTAATTCAAGGAATAAAGTTCAAGTTCTTTTCTGTTTGATGACAGTTTTCCTACTAGAAGTCAAATATCACTGGCACACAGACACTGAAATCATATTCCTAGAGTGTAAGTGAAACAACGTTGGGTAATTATCTGGTCCATTTGAGTTTTGAGATAGTTCAGATTCTAACCTTCCCACCTCTTCCCTAATTATCCAGATATTCTGACAAGAAGAGTTTTAGCTAGAGAGGAATAGCCTAAAAGTATTCAAGAATTATAGCTGTCAGGAAATCTATGCTTTATTTTAGATATGACTGCATATTTCAATATTCCTTGATTTTCACTGGATGCAAGTCTCATTAATACATATTACCTAGCAGCCTTTACATGCAATTTACCATGTAAAGATGCCATGGAACATTTAAAAACAAGAAACAAAAACTCAAAATTTGGTAGAAAGAAAGCAAAAAGGAGAAAAGATATTGTATTTAGAACTATGGCTATCTCCTATTGGTTCTAAACTTTTACTTTAATATTGCAGCAACACCACTGTTCATTTCCTGTTAAACTTCAAGCCTACCTTTTCATTTTCAAATATCCCTTAGGCTAATGTTTTCACTGAAGAATGAAATGAACAGGCAGAAACAATTAAGCAAGCAGATACAGTGAAAATGAACACCACACTGCACTTTCACAGCAATGGAAGTGTATGAAGGAATTCTGCTTGGAATTTGATCCTACAGGAGGAAAGCTTTTGCTCCTCATCATTTTTCTTTTGCCCACCCCCAATGCATACCGCTTCCCTTTTGTGGGGAAAAAAATCAAGGGACACAAAGGAAATCCTAAATACTCACAGGCATGAGGGATATTTTTCTCTGCCTATTACTACTACAAGGATATTTTCCAAGGGAAAAAAATCATCCAGACTAAGCTCTAAATATCTCCCAAAGCCTGTTAAATGTTCACATATATCATTATGAAATTTATAGTATGGATTATTTGTGCACTCTTGACTAAGGGCATGAAGATCATTTATTTAACTGGGATCAAATCAGTCTAAAGATGAAAACTTCTAAAATCAGAGAGTATTAAAACTAACAAGAAAAACTTTATTTAAAAAAATTAATAATCTCTGACTTTTAATATAAAAAAGACAAATCAACAACCAAAAGCTATTAAAGAGCCTAAGTTCTACCAAGAATTAACAAGGAAGTAATTAGCTCTACCCCAAACAAATCTGCCATCACATGTTTATAGCATCTTTGTCACTCTATGAAAGCTATAGCTTCTTTTTTTAGCACAAAACCTAGAGATTTTACATGAAGGAGCTTAATGCTCCTATTCTTGGATTTCTTTGTTAAAACAGAATTAAGTCATATGTTGTGAGATACAAGAGAACTGGTTACAATTTAGCAAGGTAAGGGTGCTGCTTTACCTATTTTGGAAGACACGATATTATTACTGGAAGTAAGAGCTGCATAACTTTTTCAAGGGTGTTTTCCATTTGAATTCATATATTTCTAAGATCATATGCAATAGGAGATTGCCTTGTGAAAGGAGCAGAGCACTAAGAGAACATGCACAAAGTTTAAACCTTGTGGCTAGTCTCTGTAAGGGAAAACTATACCTCAGTAATGAATCTGGAAGATGGAGGGCATCATAAGATTATATTGAGCGGACGGCATGGTTTTGTTCTTTATTGCATCCATCCTTAGTATTTTCCTAATAAAACACCTCTCATAAACCAGGGACTTTGTATTTTTTGTTGTTGTTGTTATGGGGATTTTTTTTTAATGCTGGTATAATAGTTTTACTCTGCAGTAGTGAAGATTTGAAGACAGCTGCTAGTAAACATAAAACCAGCTATATAATGGCATTACAATGGATTTTTTATTTGAGATTCCAGGATGGGGTAAATTTGTTACCCTAACAAATGGCTGGTTATGTGGAAATTGACTTCACATAATAGGGAGCATTTCCGTGGAAAAGAAGGCAATTTATATTGCTTAAAACACCAAACACCGACATGCTTCCTCTTCTTTGTAACTTATAAAAAGAAAACAAAACAAAACAAAAACCCATGTATGTGGTGTCTAGACATGAGAACTTTCCAGTAAACCATTCTTCCAGGTGTCATGGTTCCTGGGGCAAGTAAAAAAAACACAAATGAACTTTCAGCTCTCAGCGGAAGACACAGTGGTTCAATATTTTCTTAATCTTATCTATGGTTACCTGCCAATAACATCATTTGAATTAAGCAAGCTGAGATCATTTGATTATCTTGCTTGTATTCACAACATAAAGTAAATTTCAAATATTTTTACATATTTGTGTATGTCCATATTTCACAACATGAGTTACTTTTCAGAATATAGTTTTATGTTTATTAAATGTCAGTATGACCTTCCAGAAAGAGAAATGCGGATAACAGTGGCACAGGGAAAGTGTAATTAAATATAAGAAGTAATTTAATGAAATGGAGATTACCAATCTCCCACACTGGTCACCACTACAATTTGCGATTTTCTTTTGCTACAGGCCCCCAAAAGCCTCCACACAAAAAAGATGAATACATTCTGTGACTTTATTTTGGAAGAATCTTTGCAGGTATAGGAAGGGATTTTAAGAAAAGCTCCTCCTGGACAATGGTGAGCTCAATGTTTAATGACAAGTTTCATTGTAAGAGAAAAGAAAGGGGTAAAAAAAGAGCTAGAGACACACATAAGGAAAGTCCTGTGAAGGAGGCAGATGTTCGCATGATGAGTCTACCCAACAATGAAATCTGTGGATTGTCGACCATCAGCACAAGTGAGGAGATAGGCATGGGCAGAATTCTTGGTCAAAGCCTCCAGAAGGAGCAAAGGCTATTAGCACCTTGATTCAGTACATCAAGCCTCCAAAGCCATGATGAATACATTTTCTGTTAAGTCATTCAACCTGTGATAAATTGTTATAGTTGCTCTAGAAAATTAGCACAGGGTCATTCAACAATTAAGTCAAAAAGATTTTTTTAACACAGCATCTATAGAATCCCAGGTTGTTAGAAGGTCAAATGCACAATCAGTCCTCATGAACAACCAAAAACATTGCTCCAAGTTCTGTAGAACTCCCCATCATCCTTTCCTGCTCCAGTCTTTCATTGAAAACTGACTTTTTTCACATGGCAGGAAACTTTCCTAACACCTCTTGAGTTTTCCATTGCATGACCTCGGCCATCTAGACAGATGAATTTCCTTCTTTTTTTCCAAAATCTTTGGAAGAATTCTACTTTCTCAATTTAGACCAAACCTTTCCATAATGAAAAAAGTGAAACTAAACTGCCATGATCTTCTAAAACATGGCAATTCCCAAGAAAGCCAGATGCATAGGTGTCAATCATGTGGCTCTTTCCTTATCTGCCTTTAATATAGCTGCTATTTTTTTATAAGCAGGGCCAGGTTGTATTTACAAAGACATTTATTCTGTAAATAAGATCTGGAGGTGAGTCCAGGCTCAGCAATTGTGGAGGTGTGATGTTCACAAGTCACTTGACCTTCCGGGGCTTCTTTTCAAAAATTAGGACATGTTCATGGTGCCTATAAACAGATCTTACGCATAACAGATGTATAGAACATGATGGAACTTAAAGATAGACAAATTTAATCATTTTTGCAGATGATATTTCAGAAGTTAAGAAAAATGGAAAAAATTTAGGTTCCATAATTACTAGATTAGAGTTCTTTGGTTATATTATAGGATCTATCCCCTTCCCTGTGAATCTAAAATAAAATCTCATATGAGGGGTGTAGTTGGACTAAGGAAAAGGCACAACTCTTAGAATACAGGTTACAACTCTTAGAATACACACTGAATTTAAGTTACATAGTAACACAAAGATACAAATGGTAAGGAAGGCCCAAAGAAGTGGATTGGAAGTTAAGATATGATGGAATCCTTCCTGTATGGTACTTGGAACATTTTGTCTATGAGAATTACTTTGGGACAGATTTTAAAAATGTGAGAAATAAGCCCTGATCGGATCAACACCCTTCTAATTTTGAAGCCATTTTGTTTATATCTCCCTACCCTGTGTTTGTTTTCCTTTTGTCTTCCCTTACTACATAATGAGAACATTGAAAATGTAAACATTGAAAAAGTCAGCTTGTCTCAATTTTGCCGTGAAAAAATTAAAAGAAAGATTTTGCTTTCTTTGGGGAAAGTTTGGGCCAGAAGAACAACTAGTATCATTCAATTCATTTTTAAGGTTTATAATAACTTGATGCTCATGCCTATGTCTTTAAAATTTTATAAGATCAGCTACATTTTCAGCTGACTCTCAATCGGAAAGATCTACTCTAGTTTCTTCAGATTACCATAAACATAAGCGAAAGATATCTCTGCATAGTTACATATGTGTGTACAAATGTACATGCACACACATCCACACCACTGGCAATGTGTATTACAGAAAAAAATGTGCTTTTTAAAGGTGCTTTTCTGTAAGAAATGCTGCTTAAAACAACTACTTTGAGCACAAAAATATTACCTGCATTTGCTCATAAAATAACATTCATCACACAGTCACCTCTGCATATATTTCAAGGTTTTATTTAACATAGAACTTCACAAATATAGCAAGAGGATTATACATATCTTCCACTTTTGAAAGTTGGCATTATCTCTTTTATAAAAGACTTACATTGGTGCCTGTTTTCACTCACCAAAATAAACCCAAAGAGGATATTTGCTTTCAGTAAAAATGACAGAAAGTGAAAATGGCACTAAGTTTTATAGTAACTGATAGGCAAGGGCTACCCCCAAACTCTCAGCCACAAGAATGGCAACAATACATTTCTGTTCTGGAAATTACAGTATACAGGCTTTGTAGTTATCATGTCACTCCTAATTTTACTGCCTTATGTCAGTGTTATTTTAGGTTTTATGTGTTATTTGGCAAGATCTGATAGGTTATTTTTTGGGGTCTGGAAATACTCAAAAAATTTTTCCATGTAAGTTGTGCATGGAATCTTGCGCTATGCTATAAACCAGTATTTTCTCAATAATTTTTTCCCATATAAATTAATTGTAATTATTTCCTTGCTTTATGCCATTTTGGCTCATGAAAATTTTCCTATAACTGCTCTATTTTGTAATGGCAAGGCAAATTTGAATTTGAAAATGGTGAAACATATGCCACAGTATGAAGACCATATTTAGTTAAATACACAATTGAGTTTATCATTGTATATTCAACAAATAATGAATAATTCAGTGTATGAATCTGTAATTAATTTTAAACCCCATTACCAAGTTTTGATAAGACAAGCTAGTTGTTCCTCCTATGGAAAACTTATTTAAAGGCAAAAACTAATAAAATACTATCAATAAACTAACATTTTATTATTATTATTATTTTTATTATTGTTATTGACGTTCCATGTACATCCTTACCAGTGTTTTGTCACCATAGGATATCTCCTCTTAGATATAGTTACCCTAGCCATGTCAGCACCAAAGCACTCTAATTCCTCCACCACAGTTCATTGTTCTCACCCTTCCCCATCCCCTCTGGATGCTTCAGATCCATGGCCAGCTTTCAATGGTTGGTTTTTTAGTTTGTCTTTATCTCACCTTTCTATGTTTCACATATAAGTGAGACCATCCTTACATGTCTTTCTTCTGGCTTAATTCACTTAGCATAATCCCTACCAGCTTCATCCATGTTTCCACAAATGGCATGAGCTTATCTTTTTTGATCACTGAGTAATATTCAGTGAGTAGTAAATAACATACTGAATAGTTTTCCCTTTGAATTAGTGTTTTTGTATTCCTTGAGTAGATACCTTAGAATGGAATCGCTGGGTCATATGGCAGGTTGATTTTTAGGAGAAGACAAACTTTAACCACACAGTGCCATTACTGTTTGATAAAGTTTGAAGTTCTTCTTTGCCAGTGCTCCTCTTCACCACTGTGCCTTGCTATCCTTGTTCGAAGAGAGTTTGTGCTGCAGTATCTTTCTCATGAGAATATTGCAGATAAGTTTCTGTTTCTATGGCTGCAATTTGTTGGTGCTCAAATTTTGTAAATAGTGCCCTGGTCATTTTATTTCTGAAGAATTTACTTATTTCCAGCACCTTCTGGAAAATGGGTGGCATTTCAGTGTTAACAAAAAATAACTTCTCTGTATAGCCAAACAATAACTTCTCATATAAGGAGCCCATCTCCTTGCATGCCTCTGCAATGCTCTATGATATAAAAAATTCTTATATATTAAGTCATTTTTCCATTTATCCAATTCATTCAACAAGTGTTTATTGTTTCTCTGTGTTCTAGGTAATGTTCTAGGTGTTTGGGATGTATCGCATACAAGGCACACAAAATTAATTGACTTTCATAAACTTATATTCTATTGGGTAAAATAAATAAGAAAAATGTATGTAATAAAGAAGCTGAGGGGGAAATGAAAAGAACAGAATAAAGGTGTTCGAGAGTTGGTAGAAATAGGAGTATATGCTGCAGCTTTAAATAGGATAGTCAGGAGAAATTCATTGGCACAAATTTTGATTAAAGACTTTTGATCAAAGGTTTAGGGACATTAAGGAGTTACACAAGTGAGTACATGGAGAAAGAGCATTCGGGCAGATCCATTGCAAAGACACAAAGGAGAGCAAGTGTTTTGCTCCTGGTGCTAGAAAGATCCTCCCCTGACCCCAAGAGTTCCTTGTGCTAATTTTTGGAGCCTGTGTATATGTTACTTTTTAAGGCAGAAAAGACTGCAAAGTGACTAAGTGAAAGATATTGAGATGGGGGAATTTTCTCAGTGGCCACTATGTTATCACAAATGTTCTTATACATGAGAAAGGTGGGAGAACTAGTCACAGACAATGCATGATAGAAGCAGAGGCTGAGTGACTTGCTGGTTGGTTTGGAGGATCGAAAGATGCCAGGTGCCATGCAATGCACTTAAAAACTGGAAAAAGCAAGAGAACGAATTCTCCGCTAGTTTTTACACGAATGCAGCCTGCCAACCCCTTGATTTTCATGTGTTGTGACCCATTTTGGATTCTTCACCTTTGGAACTGCGAAATCATCAGTTTTGTGTTGCTTTAAGTCACTAAATTTGCATTAGTCTATCAGGAGTTGGAAACAAATAAATTAGTTCAAAAGATCATACATTTATTTATTCTGATAAACTTAATATATTATTTTGTGCATCTAACACAAGTCAGGCACTGAGTTGGGGATGAAGGATTGGTATGAAAACATACATCTATCATCTAGAAAGCTATGGTTGCAAAGCAGTGATAAACAACTCCTACAAACATGGCAAAAACTATGATAAAACCAAGCATCTAATGACATGAAAACATATTCAAGAAGCATTAAGTCAAACTGAATTGCCAGGAAGACTTCCCGGAGGAAGTCATGTTTGAACAAAATCTAAATGATTGGTAGAAATTTATCTGTCAAAGATGGAAAAAGAGAAAATTATAGATGTAAACAATGTTGAATTTGTAAAGCTATAAGAGAACCCATCACACCCTGTAAGCAGTTTACTAATTATTAGAAAATAAAACCATAAGAAACTAAGAGCTGATATACTAAAAAAAATGTAGGTCTTTAACAATTCAATGATTTAATATTAATATTATTAATCTTTTATTAAATTATTCTCTACCAATCAAGAAATGCAGTTTTTATTTGGATAGCTGATTAGATTTGATCATTGACTTCACTTGAACAACCCTTACCCTATATACAGTCAATTCTATTGCAGTGGGAAATGCAAATTCCTAGAAGGGACTCTTGTCATGCAAAATCATACAATAAACATCACAGCAGAAGGCTTGTACAAAAAAGAAAAAGAAAATAACTTTCACTAAAACATATTGTGGCATAACAGTAAGAATCTAATAAAAACAACAGAACAGTTTTACAGGTGAGGTGATTCAGATGTTCATAAATACCCTAGTAAATATGGCACCCAAATAAAATAAAAAAGACCTGAAATTCACTTGTGGAACATCACAAGAGTTGCAGCCAGTGAGCTGTGACTAAAGAAAAAGGAAGCTTACCCGAAATAAGATGTATATACGTTAATGTCAGATGTGGATGGCTGTGGGTCATGATTCAAAAATTGAAGTGAGGCTGGTAATAGATATTTAAGGTATGTTCCTGTGTGAGATTTGGATCTATAGACCTATGAACCTCAGTTCAGCTGGATGCAGTTCTGCCTTCATGTTTTGTTTCCTGCAGACAAAAACACACATAAGCAAGTGAAAAATCTATCACGCTCACATTTTTCCCTAATGTAGCAATTGCATGAGAACAACTTTACATTTTTTCAAAATAAGCATTATAGAGGAATTAGCTATATGGAACATTTCATCACCTCCAAAACCTCCCTTATCATTCTGTCCAATCATTTTCCATCTCCCACAAACAACCACTGATCTGATTTCCATCATCATAGATTAATTTTGAACTCAGATACACAAAACCTTATATTCTGTACTACTTGGGTACTGGTTTCTTTCATTCAGATGCCCTCTAGTTCATTAATGTTGTTGCTTTCATTGGTAGTTCATTCCTTTTGTGGCTGAATAGTATTCCATTACATGGACAGACAAGAATTTGTTTTCCATTTTCCTGTTGGTCCTTATGACTGTTACCAGCTTTTGGTGATCATGTGTAAAGTTGCTAAGAACATTTTTCTATTTATCTATTTATTTGCATACACTTATTTTTATTTTTCATGGGTAAATATCTAGAAGTGAAATTGCTGGGTCACAAGATAGGTAGGTGGGTATATATTCCATTTAATGAAAAATAATAAAACTCATTCAAAAGTAGTTGTACTGTTTTATACTCCCACCAAGATTATATAAAGATTCCAGTTGCATAATAACCTCAGCAATTTTTGATGTGGTTACTCTAAGTCATTCTGCTAGCTGCATAGTGAGTAGCATCTCATTTACTTAAATTTGCATGTCCTTGAGACTAATAATATTGAGCACTTTCTCAAATTCCAACTGGCCATTCGTGTAACTTTCTTTGTGTAATGCTTACCTTCATTTTATTCATTATTTGTCTCATTGATCACTGAGTCTGAGGACTTGTATACATATTCTGTAAGTCTTCTGTTATATTCTGTAAGTTTTTTGCATGATACATGTGAGATATATATATTTAAATATGACACACATAAGTAGGTGATAATATAGATATTTAAATTGAGGGTCAATTTAGCAGTGTTTTCTTTATGCTTACTGCTTTTTGATTGTGTCTAAGAAATGTCTTTTCTAGCCACAAATTCTTGACATAGACTTCTAGAAGATTTAATGTTGTAGTTTAGTTTTTTAGAGTTAAGTCCACAATCAATCTCAAATTAAGTTTTGAATATGGTATGAGGTGGGGTTTCAATTCCTTCATCCTCCATCATACAAATAGCCAGGAATTTAACACTGTTGAAAATAACTTCCTTCCCAATTAAATTCTTCTGGCACCATGTTTAAAAATTAATAAATCATGTAAGTATTGGTCTAATTTCTACCCTCAATTTAGTTCTAATTCATTTATTAGCATATATACCAATAACACACTTTCTTGATTTTGATAGCTTTGTAATAGTTATTGGAATCAGTAAAGTGAATATTTCAACTATGTTATTATTTCCCAAGTCATTATGATTATTCTAAGTCCTTCATTTTCAAATACACTTTAGAATCAACTAACCAGTGTTTATTTTAAAAAACCTTTCAGATCTTAAAAATCAATTTAATTAAAGAGAAAGAACAACTTAACAAATTGAGTTTCCTAATCTAAGAATATGGTTCACTTTACCTAGTGTTCTTTACTTTATCTCATAGTATTTTACACTTTCCAGTGAAAATCTGTAGAAAATGTTTGTTGTTATTCCTAATCTTCTTATGTTTTTGATGATATTATAAATGGTATGTTTATAGTTTCCCTATTCGATTTTTTAAATGGCTAGTACATAACAATACAATACAATTGATCTTTGTATCTAACCATTGAGTTCTGTGATAGTTCTAAATCCACAAACTCTAGTAGAATTTCTTTTCAGTAAATTCCTTAAGACTTATTTGCAATGATTGTCTTGAAGTTCTAGTTTGCTAATTCCATTGTGTCTGTCATTCTGGGTCTGTTTTTGTTAACTGATTTTTCTCCTCATCAAGTCACATTTTCTAACTTTTCATGTGCAGTAATATTGTTATACTGAATATTATAGGTTTTGTTGAATAATTTCTGTTGTCTTCCATAGTGTTGATTTTTGTTTTAGAGAGCTGTTAAATCAAGTTAGCTTGATTTGAGTCTTTAAAAAAAAATTATTAAGATGGTTTCTAGTATGACCTTTCATCTAAGGATAAACTTGCACTTCCAAAGCATGGTCTTTCCAGATTGTCTACCAACCACTGTTGCTGCACTAAAATATCTTTATACAGTGGTCAGTTAAGAATGTATGTATCTCAGTTTTGCACAAGTTTCCATGGTATTTTACTCACAATCCTCACTTGTTTTTCTTACTCATTTTTTTTTTTTTTTTTTTGCTGTTGTTCTACACTTAGTCTCATGGTTTCTTGCCTCTGGACATGAAGAAATTTGTGTACTAATACTCAAAGGTTCCTGATACAGATGTCTGAAACTCCTCTGTAAAGTTCCCTTATATCTAGTAGCATGACCCTCAAGTTCCAACCAATACAAGAACTCTCTTTCCTTGCTCTTTTGTCAAGCAAAACCATTGTTTTCTGGCTTCCTGTTTCCTACACCACATTTCCAAAAGTATGTCTAAGCAAAAAGCCATGAAATTTCTAGAGCTCACTGATTTAGTTACTTTCCTACAGTAATCATTATTCTGTCTTGTCTGTTGTTCAGCAACTGGACATTTTTTTCATCCATTTTGTCCAGTTTTATAACTGCTTATATCAAGAAACTTAATTCAATTCATTTACTGAGTTATCACTATTATACAAGTATTTTCATCCAAAATCATTTTAGTTGTCCAGCTCTTTAAAATAGAGATTTAAAGTCTTTCCTTTATAATGAAAATATTGTCTTAGTAACTATACTCTCATAAATTTATATATTTACATATGTGTATGCTGATTAATATATGTATACATGCATGTATGTGTGTAGTGGGTTTTTAATAAGAGGTGACATTTCTAGTATACCTGACAGATTTTGCCTTAACTACAGTATAAACTGCACATGTTCTCAGTATTCACATGGTTGATTCAGAGGGAACATCATTCACAGTATTTGTGAGACACTAGATGGAATGTTTAGGTCAATGAAACAAAAATGGGTTTATTTGACTGATATGGAGTCCTGCTAGACAGATAGTAAAAATCCATGTACATTAACATGTACACAATGGGACCCTAAAATGAATCCATTATTTTGGGTTCTATATTACCTGGTACTTTTTAAATACCTGATTTCTATATAATACAGATTTGTCTAAAAATTTATCTTAAGGGTTAGTTATCCTAGTGTGGGTATAGTCAGGCCTGTTAACTTTGAGTCACTAATAATGCCCTAGTAAACAAGTTAAAACTAAGGTTACAAATGCATAGGTTTAATGATGTGAATATGAATATTTACTAGATGTCATTAATTAAGTCATTCAACAAATACAGTTTGAGTACCAGGTACTATGAGATGCAGAAAGATCATGTTGAGCTGTTCTAGATATGTGAGAGAGTACTTAGAGAAAACCTATGTCTGTGTTAAGATGTGACTATAAGTAACTTTTATTTATTTATTTTTTTTTGGGGGTCTGTGTAGTGAACAAATTAAGAGTGTGAGACTTCATTTTCCCAATCCTCCACTCTAGGAATGCAAAAGCTATTATTCAATGAAAGAGGAAAAAATCACCTAGTCAATTAAAGCTTCCTTTTTCTTAAAAGTGGAGCGGTATTGGTAGTAGGTATCATGTTTTATAGTTGCTACTTTTAAAATCAATCTCAGTTACATAAAAACACTGTGAGTTGGTTACTTTTTTCTTTTTAAAATACTTTGAAACCTTAGTGTGCTTGGCCTAAGTAATGAAGAAAAAAGATTGACATTTTCCTTTTTTTTAAAAATGTTACATGGAATCAATCTTAATTTCTACAAAGCTCCCAGTATTATTGTTAAGAGCTAAGTTAATTTTCAGTTGTAGTTGGCAGTGTTTCACATCATATGCAATTGAAGATCCTTCTGGGTGATGGGCTATAGGATGGTGTAGATTTCTCATCAGATACATTTGTTAATTAACTAATGTTTGTAAGGCATTTTCAAAATTAAAGAAAGAAGATAATGCATTTTTATCAGCTTTGGAATCTGTCTTCATGGAAATGGGTAGTGTAATACACTAAATCATAGCAGAGATCTCGGTGTAGCTGACACTTGAAACTTGCATAAGAAGCAAATGTCAATCAATTACTGTGATTCTCATCTAAAAATACATAAAGTTCAAGTTATACCCTGGGGATTAGCTGGCTTTATCAATAAGAAATGCCTTTATTCAGCTGAGATGAGCAAGTGACCTGATCAGGCCACTTTTATATCTGTCCTGGATGACACTTTCAACATATGTCACGTTACAGGGAGAAAAAATCAAGATGTATGTTTGATATTTAATACTTTGTTATTGGGAAATTGCATTTAGACATCTTAAATGTAACAACTATAAGACTATTAAATATAACAGATATGGATGCTTTATGTATTCCATATCTTTTCCTCTGAAATAACCCATTGATATCTGGGAATATGATGGATATGTATACAAACGAATATGAATATATGTATTTAAAAATTCTGTTTAATATTAAATTGTCACTAAAGTGCCAAAGAGCCAGTCTATACCATGTCAACACGAGGGAAATACAATTCATTGAAAAACAAAACTTTTTAGTAGTCAATTTCATTTGACTGATTTTTTTTCACAGAACTGACCAATTGTTGTGACATAGTATAGACATTTTGCAGAAATATGTTTGCTTGTAATTATTAAATGATTCACTTTATATGTAACATATGCTAATTATATATAAATATATATTTAAAGTCTGGATTATTAAAAGACAACCTGTTAAGTTATTCATCCAGCTCTAGCATAAGGACTTGATTTGAAATCAGTGAGGGTAGAATGATACCACCAAGTATTTTTAGTCTTTAAAGGACATCTAAGTGTAAAATTATTTCAGGTTTGTGTAAGGAAGAGAGTTTCTCAGACACCCGTAGGGTTGTCTATAGGCCAGGCTTATGTAGAAATTGAAAAATAAAATTAAAAAATGGAAAATTTTTTTACAAGATTTGTTTTTGAAAAGAAAAATGATAAATCTGGCTCCTCTAAAATCAAAGAAAGAAACCATTCAAAGAGCGTATTCATGGAATTATTAATTGGAAGTTGTTTAAAAAGTACCTGAGCACAAGTATTCAAAAAGATTCACACTAAAGCTCACTCTCAGAAACATAGAGACACACTTTGTTTCATTTATATTTGCTTTCCTTTGTTCTATTTTAGCATTTTGAAAACAACACAAAAATGGCATCAACTGAATGGTGAAAGAATGTTACTAGTAATATATAGAACTTAAAGTAATATATACCTATGTTGATTTTTAATGATGCATACCTGAAACTTATATAACTTATAATGCACTGTTACTTCATTAAAAAAAAAAAAGACAAAACAAATAAGCAAAATATCAAAAACCAAATTCTGACATACAGAGAACAAAGAAGGATCACCAGAGATGGGGGTTGGGAGCTTGGTGAAACAGGAGTGGGGTCAATTCTATGAAAAGGAATTTCTGGAGGATATCATAATAAAATAGAAATGAATGCTGAATTATAATCCTGTTCATCAGAAATATATGTAATGTCTAAACCACTGTTATCTCAATAACATTTTTAAAACCATATTTTAAAATATGCTTTAATTTTAAAATAACTGTATGCTAATTTAGCATCTCCCATTGACTTGGAAGCTATGAACAAAACCAAGTAGAATGTCCACTTGAATCCTCAACCTGTGATGAATATGGTCCAGATATACTCACAATTTTTTATTTAACCACTATCAGATGGATGATATCTTTAAATATGGTTTTCTATTAATTTTCATCTTTATATTTTCAGTGATAGACCTGCAGTATACTATTACAAAAAATTCAAAATTTATTGTATTACAAAAGTTTTGATAGTATAATTTCATATTGTTTTCCAATAACCTTAAAAAAATGTAGTGAGAATCATCTGTGTTTATGAATCCTTCATGTCTGACAGGAAACTGTCCCAAATCCATGCTCTCTGTCCTGACAGACAGACAAAAGCAAATACATGAACTTGGGAAAATACAGGGATAAATTATCCACCCCCTCTCCCTTCAAAGCAACCTGAATCTGAAATAGAGTATTTTCCAGATGAACTACAAAATAGAAAAAAGGAGGGAATAAATAAAATAAAAGTGGCATATACATACAATGGAGAATTATTCAGCCTTTCAAAAGGACAAAATTTCTGACACTTGCTGCAACATGGATGCATTTTTAGGACATGTGTTAAGTGAAATAAGCCATTCACAAAAGGACAAGTAATCTATGATTGCAAATAAAGAAATCAAATTCTTAAAGACAAAAATAGGATACAGGTGGCCATGGGCTGGGGGAGGCAGGAATGGAGAGTTACTGTGTATTCGATACAGATTTTTGGTTTTGTAGTAAGATAAAGAACATTCTGGAGACAGGTGCAGGTTAGTTGTACAATAATGTGAATGTACTTGACAACACTGAACAGTTAGAAGTGGTTAAGGTGGTTCACTTTAAAAAAAAAAAAAGGAAAAGAAATCACTATATATGCTCAAGTGTGAATAGTTGCAATATGCATGAGTCCCTATACTTTTGTCTTTGTTCTGATAGCTTCTATTAAGCAGCTAAGTCCTTGATTTTACTTTTCTTTGGGTCCCTCATCTATAAAATGGGAAAAATCCCTCTTAGTGTGCAAGTGCTATTTTTTATGTACAACTGGACTTTCTATTAAAGTCCAACTGAATAAAACTCATTTTTTCCTTTCTGTCTCTGGTGCCCACCTCCCAAAAAAGTAAAGAAGGAAGTTGTCATCATGAAATCTAACTGTGCTACAGAGATGCTCATGATTCAGACCTTCGCAGTGTGGTTAGGAGCCAGAGTAAAGAAAAGGCAGAGGTCCAGCCTGACTGGAGGGCAAGACAGGGTGGAGGTAGAAAATCACACTGAAGCTCACAGTACAGGAGTTGACCATGATTGGCACATCTTACCCAAGTACCTCTACTCCCCATGGAAAGACCTTGGAAATCTGTGATTCCTCCAAATCTCCTGTCTTGACTTCTCCGATGTCTATCAAATCTTACTGGTGACAGAGCACTTTGTGTCTTCTTTCCATACTGTCTACTTATTTGAAAGTAAATGATTGGGATCATGTGTGGAAGCACCAAAACAGACTGACAGAGTGCTCTGGAGCCAGGAAAATCTGATTCTGAATTCCTGCTCTTGCTTTCCCTAGATGTGGGTCTTTGGTCACATTACCAGGTCTCTACGACTTTAATATTCCTGTCAGTATAACGAAGGTAATACCTTCTAGAGAGACTGCAAGGATGGTGTCAACAAATACCCCAGTGAACTGTTTGTGGAAAGTGTTTGATACATGTTACTATTTATAAAGATTGTTTCCAAAATAGGAAAAGGAGAGCAAAGGGTCCTTTTATAATGGTTTTAGGCTCCATGCAAAAATTTTCTTCTGTATCTGTGATCTAAACTCTTAAAATGATCTGCAGTAACCCACTGTTTTGGTCTACTCTCCAGATTCATAATATTGTCTTTTTTCTCAATCCTTTCTCTAAAGTGTTTTCTCCCTATGTTCCCTTTTTCTTCAACCCCTTAAAAAATGTCACCAAAGGTTGTGATGCATCAAAGCAGACTGACTTGAAAATTAGTTGACATAAAAAATTCCAGCTGTATTCCAGTCCTGGATGATGTTGGCAGTGAATTATTCATAGTCTGATGAGGAACGTGAGTGCATTTGTAGTCAAATAACAACTATTTTTCAAATGACAGAAAGCACATCTGAAACAGATCACTTTTCCAGATGGAAAACCAAGGTCCAGGAATGCAGAAGGACCAAATCAAAGTTGAGCAAGTATTATAGATGCAGACGTCAACATGTTTCTATCAAGGCTCAAGATTAAGTGGTAAATCCCTTCCCACCCCCTTCTCTTATCCCTATTTCCTGTGGGATAAATTGTTTTATTTTCAGGAGATTTGCATAGAAGAAAGAAAAGAACAGTCATTTGAGAGCACACGAATAACTCGGATGCAAACGTTGTACAAACTCAACTATCATAACAGAAGCCAAGTATGAGCCAATGCCAGTACTGATCTGTGCTTTTTAAGCTGGCAGGCAAGATCTTGACTGATCTAGTCCTAACCCACTTTTTCTTCCTCACTGTCTTCACTCCCCAACAGGAGTCTGAATACCATGCTACCCTCTCCAAACTTCCAGGAGCACATATCTGCCTGACTTATCCTCTATCAGGTTTCACTTCTGAGTGACTTCTTAGCCTTGAGTCTTTGACTTGAGCATTAATGCCCCTGGGAATACTCCCCAGGCCTCCTCTGTGCCTCTAGGGGTTAGAGCTGCTTCCTTTTTGTTTCCAGAATACCCTGCACATATCCTGCCATGTTTCATACCATATCAACACAACCTCCTTCCTTGTCTTTCTTCCCCACCAGATTGAGAGTTCCCTTCAAGGGGGGACTGTACTTTTTTTTTTTTTTTAAAGTGTTGGGCACAAACTATTCCTTTTGACATTGCCTATCAAGAGAATCAGAAGTGTTTCTGGTTTTCCAAAAACATATTTGTGTTCATTTTCTTTAACTAATAGGCAACACATTTCCCCTCTCTATACAGTAAGGATATGATCTTGCAGACTTATAATAATCAGACTTTGAATCTTAAATCTAAAGAACCATAGATTGTTGGACTCAAAAGTATATTCAGAGGTCATTTTATCCGACTCATCAACACCAAGGTGCTTTCTGGCTAACTTAAAAGATTTCAGTAATGAAAAGCTCTAAAAAGTAGTAGTCAGCATTAGAAATCAGGGCACATTAAGCTTCATGTGGGATCAAATGACGTGTTCAGATAAGTTTGGTTTTCAAACATTAAGAACAAAGCTTCCAACTTGTTAACAGTTCATGTTGAAGCATGTAAGTGCATAGGAAATAATGTAGTTCATATGCCTATGATTCATTTACTGTTAATTCATTACAATGCTTAGTTGCAAGAGAGTGCTTTATCCTTATTTAAGCTTCCTTTTTTCTTGACAAAGAAGTTTTTTTTGTGAGAAGGTAACTCCCATCCTAAAATTTGGGTGCTTACAGAGAAATTCCAAGCCAGTGAAGTAAAAAAAAAAAAATTGCAAATTGGCTCCCAAACTTCTTCCTGTACAGGTTAATAATCTGGGGATGAGGGAGTGGGGTGAGGGTAAAGCAATCAGGGGAATAATAATTCTGTAGATGAAAAAGGTCACTGACAAATTGAATTTCCCAAGACATCAATGATCGACATCAGAACGCCTAAGTTTTCCCCAATTTGCTACACTCTCTTAAATGGCTTCAGATAAATGACTTGAGGCTAAGATGTCTAAAATGACCAAAGATCTTTGAAAAGAAAATTCATAAACTAGTGATCAATCTGAAAAGTAATGAGAATATATTGATTCAAATCATGAATGGCATTATAATCTATATGATCACCCCATGCCTGTACAAGGAAGGATGACGTCCTTCTTTTTGTTTTTGTTTTTCTTGTTCAGGATCAAAAATAATAAAATCTTCAAATGAGAGCATCAATCAGATTGCTAGCTATGATTGAAACAAAGCAAAGCAACACTGATATCAGGGTCTAGGATAGAGCTGAAACTGCCAAAGAAACATGACGTTCAGAACTGAGTAGTGAGTCAGAGGGCTGACTAAGTCAGGAGAGGAGTGTGGGTCAGACCCATGCCTATGAGAGAACATCCTGAAGTTCATGACAAACTGAACTGGAGGAAAAGTCAATTGATTCAGATCCGTTTAGAATATAAGGAAAACTAAGAGCCAACCAATTCTTGCATTACCCCCATTGCTGTTTCATGGTGCACCAAGGCTTCTGGACATACAAAACCCAACTCAAAATTGTCCATTGTACAGACGATCCTTACAAATCTTAGATTTTTCCTTCCATTGAATCATTTATCTCAATACTTCTTCCAGTGATTCCTTACAGAAAATATACACAATAAACCAAATTCTTTTATCTGCACAGCTCTCTGAGCTTTAGGATCTGGCTGTTGAGCTCATCTTGATTCTACTTTCCTCTAGATGGAAGTCCCACAGACTCTTTATACTTCTCACATGGCATGGCTTCAAGGTCCTCCACCTTCTTAGCCATTTTCCTCATCCTTCTCTTTCTCACACACCCATTAAGTGTGATAATTAGAATGAATATAAAATCTCTTCATGCTGAGACCTTGAAAAATTCATGATGGAGTCATGTTCTCTTTAAAGTGAGCAGTAGAAACAATTTCTATTCTGAGCTCTCCTCTCTCTGTCATCAACACATGTAATTTTTCTGTGCTTATCATGCCTAATGATAAGCATGTTTTTAGGCATTTGTTTACTGTAAAATTCTCTTCTCATTATTATCAAGCTCTTATGGACTGTTGAGTGAAAATAGCCTGCTTTACACCACATTTATGTCCTAAGTCCAAGCCATACTGAGTTCAAGGTCAAATGAAACCCAGGTGAAAAAAAGGAAGAAAGGGATTCTCTGCATATTGCTGTTTTATGTGAGTGTAAAAGAAAAATGACAGAAAATTCAAGATAGTAAAGGGACAAAAGCTGTATTCATTTGTTTTTCCACACACAAAAAGCATATTTCATAGAAATAAGATAGGACTGCCTTGGATATAAATACTCACACAATTAATCAAGAAGTGAATGGACAACTGTAGCAATATACTGTTATTTTATGGTAATTTTTTATATTTTATTTGTCTATGCGACAGAGAATAATCCATAAGTTCCATAGGGAAAGTTTGCATGACAAAAATTGTTGCAGAAAACAGATGGCCATCTGATCTTAATAACTATTTAAACAGACCTGAACTGCTATTAGTGATACCATCATGATGATTTATTTGGGGAGCATGAAAAAGGGACTTTAACCCCTATGGAATAGTTTTTTCTTTAAATGTTTGTGATTGTCCACACAACACTGAAAACATCTGGATATAAATCAAAACTTTTAGTCCATCATCTGCATGGTTGGTGTATGGAATGCCAAACAATTGAAGGTTAGGAGAGACAAAGGCAACTGGCTAAATTACTTAGGTACTTGTATGTATTTCTAGATCTGAGTGATTATTCAAAGGTTGGTCAGTATAGACTTTTCATTGAGATGAAATAGCAAACTAATTCAGGTCACTCTGGTCTGCTGAGATCCTGTGGTTCTTCACTGCTCACAGTTCAAATACCAAATTAGGGCATTCATATCACAGTGTTACTTAATCCCAGCCTATCATCCCAGTCACACCTGCTCATTCTTTTCACTCAGTAAATTCTACAATCCAATTATGCAAACTACATATCATTTTGAGTGCCTATGCTTGTTCATTATTTCAGCATGTCTTTGTTACTGTACATTTTCCTTGGCATGTTTTCCTTTTCTCTGTCTGGTAAATTTTCTATATTCCGACCTATCCTTTAAGACTGTGCTTAAGTATTAACTTCTTCATGGAAGCCATGAATTAGCCAGCTAATTTCTCTGTAGTAAATTACTTGTTCCTCCTACTGTGCTCTTGTAGGGAAGCATATGAGTGTTGCTATCACATTTTGCACCATCGTTTGTCCACAAACTCTCCGTTGGACTATGATCAGAGTATGGTGCATTTTTGTTTGTTTTTTTTAAAATCTTTGACTCTTGTATTTAGAGTAGTGACTGACTCATAATTGGTGCTCCACAGATGATATTTGAATGAATTAATACAACTTAAACTACTTTTTGTCAATGAGAGGATTTGTATTTGAATAGTTTTGGGTCCTTGTGCAATAATTCACTCTAGTTAGACAGATGAAAGCTAAAAAAATTTTCTCAATCAAGTATTGATTTGAATTCACATATTTAAATAATAATATGTTCAATCAACTTTAATTCATTGACTGCATATTTTGTATTTCATGTTTTTGTGCAACTGAATAAAAGACACATTTTGCAGTATTTGAGTTATTAGTCACAAAATATACTTCAGTATATGTGTAGCTGTGATACTTAGCTTATGAAGATTCCTGAACTATCTTTAGGAAATTTCCAATCTTTAGAATGCATAATACTAAAATAATACAGTGAATATTTAGTATATAGTAACTTTCATAGAAACTATGTTCATATTATGAAAAGTTGTAAAAGATTTATAGAATGTTCAATTCACCTATTCAGTTCTGGACACTAAAGAATTTTTATAATGTCTTTTTAAAATAATATATCAGTATTTCATAAGAAAACAGTTTCCTACGCTGTTGCTTTCTGTGTATATGTGATTGCAAAGACATAAATATTGCATATGTATGTACATGTCTCATCTATAACAGAAACATACAGATACATACACATACATATGCACACAAGTATACACCTAGAAATTTGTATTCAGTGAAATAGCAACAAGCAATATCCTAAGAGAAAGCAATTTCTCTCCCCACCCCCAACTTCATCTATAACCTCTTAAAACATTCAATATTTTTCATTTCTGTACCAAAATTGTCATTATAAAATGGACACTTTGGAAAGAAGGATAATCAGGAATACTTCCACACTTAAGGGTCTGAGATAATGAACCAAGCTCCTGGGATAAGCATATTTATTGAGTTTGTTATGTATCAAATGTAACAAAAGTAGAGGATCTGAAGAACGCCCTGTGTGGTTCTTTTCACACCCTTTGATCACACAATTCCTCTTTAATTCAGATGCAGTAGAGCTTAAGTGGCTTCATTGATGTGTTAAGTGTGGAATGATTTTTGTATAAAATAAAAAAGGCTCCATTATGTGTCCAGAAAAGCCTGTGTGTGCTTGTTTATTGAGACAGGAAGTCGGTTTCCCACACAGAACAACAGTTCTGCAATGCTGAAGCATTGTGTCTGAAAGAAGAGTAAAGGAAACTTAATTTTCTACCTGGCAGAAATCGGCTTCTGGAGGAAGGGCAGACAAAGCGATTGGATTTCCACTGAATGAGAGAACTTGATTGATTTTCAGAAAATGCACCGTGCCATGTGGGGGGGAGGGGGAGCTTGGAATACTTTTGTTAAGAAAGGTACATTTTATAATAGATGATAGATGTCCCTCCACCCCCCCCACTCCTTTTTTTTTTTTTTTTTTTTGGGTACCTTGCTTAAAGTGATACCTCCCCAGTATACACTTGCCACCTGACTTCAAGAAGGGAGAAAAGAAATTCTTGTTTGGGAATATTTCTCCTAGGTTCATCTCAAGGTTTCTAGGTTGACTTTTTTATTTTTTCCTTATGTCAACAACCATCTGTGTGTGGTTTTGTTTTTTTTTTTTTTTGTTGTTGTTGTTGTTTTTTCAGTAGCTTGGAGAATACTTCTAAGACTATCCAATGTGAAGTTCAGAAATTCATCCATAATTTAACTATTTGGGTATGACACAGGTTCCTCTCTGCTGGGAGTGGCCCTTAGTCTTGACACACATAATGAAATAAGTCCTACACTATGGCCACAGGGTGAAGAGCAGCAAGATTAGAACTCAGCTCACTCTCATACTGAAAGCTGGTACTCAGGGAACAAGGACACTCAGGGAACAAGGGCTGGCAAGAAGCGGGTTTATTAATACTGGTACTGATTCAGCAGATTCATATCCAAAGGCTGAGCCCCCCTACTGGGAATTTAAGGGTTTATATACCTTTCACATGCTGTGGTGTTCCAGATGGGCTATCATTGGTGGTAGTCCAAGGCTTGATGTGAAAGAAGAGAGAATGAGGAAAATTGAAAGAGAAACTGGGCTTCATACCAGTAAATTGAGTCTCTCAGTCATGGGTGGTTTTCTAGACCTCTAGACTGCATTTCCTAGGTCACCATGCATAGCATATTTCAGATTATCATGCTGCACCTGGTTGTCGTATTTCAATACACCAAAACCTGGTCTGATTTACCTTGACACCAGGTTGTTCTGGAACTATATGAGTATACAGATTCTAGTCATCCTCTCCAAGTAACTACTGTTGACCTTCATGGCCAGTGTCGTTGTTATCATCCTCTTGAATCTTACTTTGAATCAGTCTAAAGGCTTATGTTTTTTTAGCTGGGAATTGTATGAAGAGAATCTATTATGTAGTTATTCCACTCAACAGTTTTATAATCTGAAACAGACAGACAACAGTAAAGCGGATCTAGTGAGAAGAATGTATGGAGAAGAGAATGAGCGCAGAGGATTTTTCCACTGGTAATGCTTACGTTATTAATATTCCAAAGATAAGTGAATTTTCATGTGAACAGATTGGTACAGGTTAGTTGTAGCAAGACCATGTCCAAGAAAATTATTATTAGGTTGCATAAACTCTATTGGGGATACAAGAGTAGAAGAATTCTTGGTTGAGCTTGATGAGGGCAGGAAACAGAATGAATGTGCCTGGCACAATCATATCCTCTCAGCTGATAACTTGATTGTTCTCTCTAGAGTCCTAGCCTTTCTTCTTATCTATCTTTACGTTTCCAAACCTACTACTAACCCATGTACTTTTTCTTCTCATCAGGCAGGTGCAGGTGAATTTTATCCTTAGCTATTGGGGCCAGGACAAGGATATTCTTTCAGAAGTTTCCAGATTAAAAGTAACAGCCACTAACTTTTTCCCCCTTGGCATTCAGAATAAATTCTTCATCCCTGGCTCCTTTTATTAGCCTATGCCATTATGTCTCACAGTAGAATTCCCATAACTGTTTTTCTAGATATTTAAGGCTCCTTCTTCAGGCACTTCTTGCATTCCTCAAATGCATTTCTCATTGAGCCTCATCTCTCGCCCCCTCCATCTATTTGTGAAATGCTTGGTATGTGACTGTTACCAGGCACAACAATAGGTCCTGACCACATCATGTGCTTTAATTTATCATGTCAGATACCGTTTTTCTGGGGGAGAGTGAGCAGTTACTTTAAAGCTAATTATCTTATGCAATGCAATATGGTTTCTGACATCCAAGGATAAAGAAAAAAAAAAAAGAGGAGACTAGACCTTTATCACCAAAGTTAATAATCCAGTGAAAAGATAGTGAACTCAGGAGTCTGTGAGTGAGTGAATTCTTATACTTGTAACTGCTTACTATTTAAGTAACCAATTGCTTAATCTCACTGACTTTTTGAAAAAGAAAAAAAAAAAGAAAAAGAATTTTATTATATAAAAATGTTTTGTTTACATTTCTTTTTTTCTTGCCTTCTGGGTGTTCCTCCCCCATCCCCTCCCCCTTGTCCCACCCTCTGGCTACTCCATCTCTTCACTGCCAGTTATTGATCAATTTTTAGTCCATTGGATTCTTCTTTTTCTTTCCTGGAACAATCTTTTGTGGGTGTAGGTGTGTCTTCCTGGGACACGGTGGACTGTGCTTAGTTTTCCAGGTGTATCTTTGTTGCAGGCAGCCAGTTCATGCATTTTGGATCCTTTCAGTGGCTCCTCCTTCTTACTGGTCATCTGCTCAAACCCAGCTTCTGTCATATTTTGCTTCTTCTTTGCTTCATAGTTCGTTTCTGGCACTGGGAGTATTTCTCCCAGCCGATGTTCATGTAAAAATTTCTTAATTGGATAGGCTCTGGTGGATGGTTGGTGCGGTTCATCACGGGGCCGTTGCCCATCTCTGTTAATTTCACTGACTTTTACATTTTCCATCAGGAAATTGTCTCTCCCTGTCTCTCTTCCTCTCCTCCCCGCCCCAATTTCTTCTCTTTTTTTCCTTCCCTTCAACTCATAGTTACTGGATATGTCCATTCCCAAGAAGAGAATATAAAACCGAATAACATATTTTAAAAAAATAGCGCAAGAATTTTGTAAGTCAATGCCCAAATCAAAGAAACAAATCTCTAAACATTTGGAAAGCACTATATAACACTATGATGCAGTTGCTATGGGAGAACAACACGAGTGGGAAGACTGGGTAATATAGAGGTTAAAAACTGGACTTTGAAATTAAAAAACTAGTTCCACTAGTTGTATGATGATGACCACAGTACTTAAAGCTTCTATATCTAGGTTTCCTCATCAGTTAAGTACAATGTATTAATAAAAGTACATATCTCAAAATGGTATTGTGAAGACACAGTGAGTGATCGCTAGTAATATATCACTAACAATGTATGAGTGATGTATAGTAACATGCTAAGCAATGTTCAAAAGCAAAATTCATAATTATAGAGATTGAATGGACTTTATTAAATTATTCATGAATCAGGCAGCAACCCATCTAGATACTCAAGAGCTCATGTAAAATGGAGCATATTTATAGACAGAAAAAGGCCCGGGACAAGGATATCAGCAAAAGGAAAAATTTTTTCAAGTAAAGGCACTTTCCCTTAGGGAACAACAAGGGGATCTTATCCTGCAGATATCACTACTGCTGATTAAGAAATTCAGATTGATTGGTTTAGGGTTACACTTTTGGGAGAAGTTGAAATGGTAGTAGGTATTAAATCTGGGTAGGAGACTCTGCAAGGATAACCCTATTTGGGGCATTTTTCCCAGTTTTGTTTGTTTTTTTGTTATTGTTTTTGTAAAGCACAAATGACTAATATACAGAGTGCTAAACAATGTTGGTTGTTGCTGTTGTCTCTAATTAGGCAGAGTAACACAAATGATTGTTTTGCGTTGTATAAAATAATAGTAATAAAGAAGCAAAGGTCAGTGGGTAATGGAAGAGTCAGTCAAGGCTTCTCTTTGTGGGGAGCTGTCAATTTCCTCAGTAGAAAGGGATCGGAGAAGGGAAAAGCATGCCTATGCCACAAAGTACTGTGACCATGAGGCTTACTTTTGCAATCACTCTCTTCTCCCTAGCTCTATTAAGCATCCTTTCTGTAGTCATTATTGAGCTTATCTTGCATTATTCACTCTTATTGTTTGGTCCCTGCCTTGAGAGTTTCCTCTGAGGAAAACCAGCTGGTCTCTCTGTTCTACCTATATCTGTCAAAATCCTTATCTTTCATGACCTGGTTCAAATATCACCTTTGTTATGAAGCCTTCCCATGCTGCCCCAAAATGCCATTAAGAACCTTTCTCCGGAATCCCAGTGTACTCTTAGCAACCAGTTATGTCTGATGGTGTTTGAGATAACTCAAAGCTAGCTCTCTATGAATCTGTCTCACATTAGATTTGGAGCAGTCTGAAGGCAGGGATTATATCGAATCCTTCTTGGCACCCCATATCTAGTTCGTTATGTCTCGTGCACCATAGAACTGGACAAATGAAATCAAATAATATGTACTGAAATGAATTTAGTCCTGCCAAGTAAGCGATAAGAAGCGATAGCTTTGATTTCCTAAGTCTCTTTAAGGTCTCTCTGAACTTGACTCAAAAGTACCCACTAAGGAGAGGATCCGTGTGTCTGAGCACCTTTTCTACTTCCCACTTGAACCACAAGCTGCCTCTACATCTCTGGACCCTTCCTTATAGATGAATTGGCCCTTCTCTGAAGCCTGGAATGAAAGGTGACCTGTGCGCAATATCTGGAATAGTGCTTGACAACATGGATTCTAGAGGTCATGTGGTAGTGGGAATGTTCCACTTAGCTTATTTTCACTGTGTGCTTATCAGGGCACAGTGTTCATGTCCAAGACATTCAAATGACTGGAGTTTGAATGATTTAAAGGGTGTGGAGCCTACATTTGGCTAAATACAGTTAAGAAATTCCTTGGCTCAAAAAAAAATAGTAGTTTTCTCTTTCTTTTTAAATTTCTATAAAATGATCTAGGAAATAACAACAACAATATTTCTGCAGTGGAAAATGAAGTTTCTTTTTTCCTTTATCTCTCTGTCTCTCTGGAACTTTATCTGATTTTAATCACCACTGACCTGGTATGATTTGAAACAGCTGAGTTTGAAATTTCCTTTAAAAAAAGTTAAGTTGGAACTATATACCTATTCTATTCCTTTGGTCCAAGGCTGTATGTGCTAGCAAGTGTAAATATTGAGGATTATGAACTTACCCTTAAAGGACTACAGGGTCTGCAAAGTTTTCTCAGCAATTTTAAAAGTCCTATTAACCATAACATAGTCAGTTCTTGATTATACACAAAAAAGGAAATGGGTAGTGGCACAGATAATCCAAAACAGAAAAACAATCAAAATGGTTCTTATATTTTAGTTTGGAATGCTTTGTATGGCTTTTGGGGATGCAAATTTTCTTTCCCAGTGAAATTCTACTCAGGAAAAAGTTAAAATGAGTTTGCATTCCCTAAGCCCACACAAAATAACTGAAGAGGGATGTGGCCTAGCCACATGCTGGGTGGCAGGGAGAAAGGCAGCCTGAATTCTTAGGGGAAAGAATTTCACTGATAATCTAGAAGTGGAAAATGCCCATATGAATAATTAAGTGCTCTCCAGAATATAATTCAGTCTTATAAATTAGTGTGGATAATTACATGTGTGCCCACATTAAAATAAAAAATCAGGTTACCCACTTCAGAAAAGTTGCACTGGTAGTAAAACAAGTGGCCTCAGCATTCTCTACTACTCAGCTCTCAGCTGCAGTGTTCTAGCTCTACCCTACAATCTTCAACAGAAAAATAGGTGGGCTTTGAAATGCCAGACTATGTACTAAGTATTATCTCACTTACTATGGTAATTACTGTTGTTGATCTGCTTTATAGATAAGAAAGCTAAGACTCAGACCGCCTCACCACTAATCTATTTTCTCAAAGTTAGTTACTAGGAGATGTTAAATTTAAACCCAGGACTATCTCATCTATTTGGGGATGAGGATGGGAATTTAAAAAAAGAAGGGGGGGATTTTTAAAAAGGTAGTTTACTGAGAGAATAAATATGGGTCGATGGGAAATTACTATGATTATGTAATGTGTGTGTGTGTGTGTGTGTGTGTGTGTATTACTATAGGACCAAGTAAACAATGGCCTTGAGATGAGCCATAATGATCAGATAGCATTTTATAAGAATTCTGAAATGGACAGGATGGGATTTTCTGTAATGGTACATACATAGGTAAGAAAATACCAGACCCATTCAGAGAACCATGAGTTGATTTATAAGTCTGCTAAGGTAAGACAATGTCAGCCAAAATGAAAATAATAAGTAAAAGAAGTATCTAAATAGCATAATAGGCTTGCCTTTAAAAAACAGTATGCAAAATAGGTGTTTGTGAGAAAAGAGGAGAAACTTGTTTTGAAAAATACCTCCTGTGTTTGAAAATGTAGATGCTTACCTTGGTATGCAGTGCAGAACAAAGAGTATACCTTTTAATGACATCAGTGATGGCTGAAGATGAGAAAAATAGTAAGGAGAAAAAATTGCTAGGGGTCAAGTGGATACCCAAACTCCTATCACCTGACTCCAACCTCATGATCTCCTACTAGCCATGCTTCTCTGAGACATGATGCTAGTACTGAGATCAGACTTCCCGAAAGCCTCAGAGTAGCAATTGGGAGGAGAGCAGGGATGCCAGGATGGTTATAAAATATAACTCAAGACAAATAGATTTTTCAACTTGTTCTATAAATTTCTACAGTCACTTGAACTAAATCCCACTTCTTTCCCCAGACAGACCATTTGTCTCACACTTGACCCCCTTCTTTCATGCCAACGTTTACCTCATTTTACTCCCTAAATATAAGTGCAGGTACCATCAAATGTTCTACACCTAGCTCCTCCTATCCTTATCATCTCTTTGGTCTCTGTCTCTTTAGTTTCTGGAAACTTAGATAGCTTTGGATCCTTTCCCTTAGTCTATGAACAATTTCATATCACTATGGAAATGCCTTCTAAAAAATTAGTGCTGGAACTCTGGATTTTCATCATATAGCTCTCTTCCTCTTCCTGCAGTGGATGCTGGGGGGCATCACCTCTTCCAGGAACAAGGTAACCCACCTGCCAGGAGCATTGGTTGCTGACCTCTTACAGCTGAGGCTGCCCTGGAAATTGCTCTGTCCTTGCCCAAGGTCATGTACTATCCCGAGAGGTAGCTCACATCTAATGATTGCCCAGACTCTGCCACAATTCCAGACAATGGTGATGACTATCAGACATTCCCTGTGGGGTCAGTTATGCCCTCTCTTGTAGCAGCACAGTCATTCAGCTTCTCCCTTTGTCCAGTCTGACTTCCCTTAGTGTTGCCTTAATGCTGTCATGAATATCAGTCCTGAGAGCACCCCTAAAGAACTCCTTGTATACAAATCTTTATTTCAGAGCCAACTTGCCAGAAAGCCTGATGTATGACATTCTCATCATCCTACATTTATTATGGCTTCTAGGTTGTTGCTGTAATCACCTGCCCCATAATAAAGAAAAACTTGTGAACTTCGAGGAGGGTCAGAGATCAATTTCTTTTCTTTTCTTTCTTTTTTTTTTTTTTTTGGTAAATTATGTGCAACAGATCTATTGAGTCATGTCTATAACACAGTCCAGTCATTTTGCTTCTTGACCTCGAGTAAGTCATTTATCTTTCCTTTCTACTGACTTCCTCTGGTTCAAAATGGATAATAACCTCTATGATGGGGATGAAAAATGAACAGATGGTTAGCAAACCCTAGAAGATAATTAAGTGCTGGAGGAACACAAACTCTGTGGTAAAAGCTCCAAAATCTAGATCCTTGTTAAGAATGAGATTCTACAGAGCTCACTTCCTTGGAGGTAGTTTTGAAAATACCCTTTACTTCATTTCCTGTGGATTATACAACCGCAGAATTCCTCTGGGGACTCAGCCACACCCCAAATCTTAGCCTAAATCACTGAGTTTGACATGGATTCACAGAAATTTGGCAAGGAGCTCACCCAATTTTTCTATCAAATTGAATCCAAATGTTGCCTAGGTTGGCTGAGAGTTCAGGCGGAAGAAAAGGCGGCCCAGGCCAGTCAACTGCTAAATGGTGATATTTGAAACTCAAGTATGTTTGGCTCAATTTTCAGACTGGGAGGAAAGTTTTGAGCCATAGTATATGATATAAAGCCTGGTCGACTCAAAACATTTCCACAAATTTTTACATTGTTGTTTCAGGTCTGTATCTGATTCTGCAAATATATACATGTTAGTATGCTCTTTCTACAAACCAAGACCAATTCCAGGAATCTTTGCGTTCCTATAGGGGCAAAGTAGAGTGTGAAAATGAATTCTTATCACTTATATTATTTCTTAAGTAGAGCAAGTTTTGACAAAGGGCAGAGGTGTCTGCTAGGAAATAGGGCAACTCTGATTCAGCTCCCATGAAGAGTCCAACTAGCATGGGGATTGGTGGATTCTGCCCTGGTTGAATCCTCTCTCCTTTTCTCTGGGAATCTGGAAAGTGCTGGCTTCCAGCTTCCTGGAATGGTCGATATGATTAGCACCTTGAGTCCTGGTTGAGATCAAGTTCTGAATAAGAAAAGGTTAAATTGTATTGCTCACATCAATTTTCTATCACAATTTCTTCTTAACTACTTTTTATAGTTTTATGTTTTCCCCCACTACAATGCCCATGGTGTTCAGACCTCTTCTCTTACTCCTTTAGAATCTCCCACTAACCCAGCACCCAGTGACTACACTGGTTTTTCCAAGCAATGCCACGTGTTCTGGCCCTTTTGCACTCTCCTGCCCCACCACAATTGTACTCATATGATCCCCCTCCATCTCCTGCCAACGTTAAGACCTAGTTTTAGTGAGCCTGTCTCCTAATACCCTTGTTGCTTAGACAAATCAATGCCGTAAAATGCTTGTTTACTGGGAAAAAAATACTAAAACTATTGTCAAAATATTTTTGAGACTTGGCTTTGTCTCTCACATACTAAGGTATATCAGGTAAGACACTTAGATTCTTTAAGCTTCACCTATTCCTTCACATCCAACATAGAGATAAGAGTTACTTAACTCACAGAGTATCAACTTAAAAGTAAAATTTCATCAAAAAATATCTCTTGATCTTCCTTCTGCTTCTATGTTACCTTTGAATTCACTACCATAAGTTGTATAACTTTGCATCCTAATTGTCCCCTTTCTAATCCTCAGCAGCCTAAGACTATCACAGCAAGGACTACAGCTGATCACCGTTGAAGCTCACGAGCTTACACAATGTCTCGCATGTGGTTGGTATTCAAAATATGTCTATTGAATGAATGAGCCACCCTGACAACATTTACAAATAGTAGAGATTGTTTCTTCCAGAGAGCATATTTATATTGGAACAGGATCCTTTTTAGGCCACATCTTTCCTGGAGGAGATACCATAATGGAAATTTCCGGCACAGGAAGATGTTTTGAAACAGGTGGAGTTCATGGTGTCCCTCACATAACTCCAAGTAGGTGGCCTCCAGATCTCCCCAGATAGCCAGCTGGCCCCGGGCCTGTGCACCTGAAGAGTGGTATCTGAGATGCCGAATGCTTCCTGTTTCATTTCAGTGACATGAGTTGGGGTCAGTTTTCACCTCCAGCTGGAATTAGATGTTCCCTAAGTGTGGAGAGAAGAAGAGGGATGTTTGTTCTCTCCCTTGACTTCTCTCATGTTTTCTTCTTTCTCACATTTTTCAAGGAAGTTTAAACTAGATTGCCAAGGAAAAGCCTATCCTCTGAACAGCCTCATAGTTGTGAACGTGGACACAGCTCAAGCAGCTCATTATAGGGAAAGTTCCTGGTGGGGTACATGAACACTGATACAAAGGGGAAAGTGGAAAAATGGGTATACAGGAATGTATAATTTGGGAGTCTTTCATGTCCATACCACAATGGCTGGGTGTAGAAAGCCTACTGTGGCTCATGAGTCTGTCAAGAGTCAGGAAGGAAAAGGATTATTTCTGTTATGCCTTTTGGGAGACAATTTTCCATGCATCTCACATTTTTAAGTCTGGCAAACAAACAGAAATATTGACTGCCTTTGTTCTGAACTAGCTTTACAAGGATGTTTCTATGTTTCTTGGAAGAAAGGGAGAGTCTGAAGCACAGGGTATTGTTTACTGCCAGTTAACAAATGTTGTGTCCATAAGCTCAGGATTCTTCGCCCATGTGTGATCAGCTATCACCTGGTTCTCTTTTCTATTGCTCTGTGGGAAGTAGGGTTTAGGGAATGATGCAAATATGCTGATAACTCACATTGCTTGCTGTGCTGTGAGTGAACAAGTCCTTTGTCTCTGATCCAGGAGTCTGGCATTCCATGAATATCCATGTAACTGTGTCAGATTAACTTGTTAGCTTAAAAGTAGCATAAAGTTTCAGACCCTTCACATTTCTTGAAAATTACTGTTCTCTCTGTCTAAAGGCAGCCTGAACATGTACTCTGCCCTTTTTGAGAGTATCTGAGGCTTATCTCTTATGAGTGAAGAGAGAGAGAAAGCACCTATCTTTTGAATGTCCTCTACCAGGTTGGACTTGAATGAACTGAACCTTTCATCTGTTAATTCATTTAACCTTCACAATGACCTTGGAATGACCTTGGAATCCTACCTAGTTTACTGATATGAAGGATTGCAGTCTCACTGATTGGACTCCCTATCCAAGGTCACACATGTGCAGTGTGAGTGTGGGATTTAAACCTAGTTCTGTTTGCTGAAAAAATCACTAAACTCTCTTACACCAGTCTGGAAAGTTGGTCTTTACCATATGTTCAGTAAGTAACCAGTCCAAGATGGCAAAGAGATGGTAGCAGTTGGAAAAGTTTCTTTTACCACTCTAGCATCTTGGTCATGATTTTGCCTAGAGAAAGGACCACTCTAACCATGGATGTGGTCTTATAGTCCCAAACTAATAAAACCCTTTTTATTTTTAATCTAATCTCAGTTTTTGCCTTTCCCCAACTCCCTCTTCCAATGATGTTAACCTCCAGCCAATCCCATTTATACAGCTTAACCTTGATCTTCTTGACCCTGGCTTCCCTTTATATTTTCCCTAGCCATAAGGAAGAAAGTAAAGCAATTTTCTATGATAGCACCATTGAAACAATAACACTCTCCAGACTTCACTGGTCTAAAGAATTTTACAGATGTGACTAAAGCAATTTGTAACTGGATGCTCAGATGGACGTCTGCTCTTCAGAAAGATCCACCAGTATTTCTACATCACATCAGGCTGCTCTATCTACAGTTTTCACTTCACAGAACTTCATACCTGTGCCACACTGTTTGAAGATATGTTCTCAGGGATCAGAATTGCTTTTCTGGACCTACTACAGAACTTAAATATAGCATAAATTGACATGTCTTACAAAGAATGGACCAAAGAAGAAATCACTTATTTTGTTTGTAGTGCCTGCTTGTTTTTCAGTTAAAAGGGACAGGTTTCAGGCAGATGAATTGTACATGCAAGGAGAGGAAGGCAGAAAATGAACAGTTCTTTCCATTGAGACTTTTCCATTGAGAAGGTTTACTGGAATCTCAGGCTCTTAAATATCATCCAGTTCTGCTGTATGAGGCTCTCTACAACTAGATTACCCAAATTCTTTTGGGAGATTTCATAAGAGTTTCATTTCCCTATGAAAATCAATTCTGTGAATAATCTGAGTGTTTGCCCAATAATATATGTTCATATGTAATACATAATGTGTGTATATGTACTTTTTAATAGAATAGATTTAGTTTAGCAGTAAGTGAATATAACTGATGTAACTATAAATCTCTGGGGAAGAAAACTGCCACCCAATTTCCAGTTTAACATTACCATCCAAACATTCCCAACAAGAATGGATCAATTAGCAATTCATATTTTTGAACACTTGCTAACAATACTTAGTATAAGCAAAATTTGAGAATTAAAAAGAAAAGATGATGGGATATAGATGCTAAAAAATAGATTTCATAACTAAGTTGGAGAGACAGTAATGCATGAAAAGGAAATAAGCTCTATCAGACAGTGAAAGACACATATGAACAGCATAGACAATCAACAGGTGCTGCACAAGCTTAGTAATTAGTCTCCTAGTTACTGAGACTCTAAATGTGGAGATACCTTTTTTGCTCCCACTCAGACTCCATCATCAGCCTTCCTACAGCCCCCCCTTCCTCCTTTCCATACCAATGTCAGCACGTTCCTTTAAGTCTACCCATCTATATTTAACTTTTTAACCCCCCCCTTGTCTCCTTGTTGTTAGTGTATGTATGTATGTATGTATGTATGTATGTATGTATTTAAAGAGACTAGGTCTCAGTATGTTGCCCAGGATAGTCCTGAACCCACAGGCTCAAGTGGTCCCTATCAGCCCTCCAAGTAGCTGGGATTATAGGCACGATCCACCATGCCAAACTATTTTTCTGAGACTAGATCTTGCTATGTTGCCCGGGGTAGTACTGAACCCACAGACTTAAGTGATTCCTAGCCGTAGCCTCTCAGGTAGTTGGGGTTACAGGCATGCACCACCGCGCCTGGCCGTGAAATATCTCTTTTATTTTTTAATTAATTAATTAATTTTTTGGTGGGAAGAAAACAAATTACAGATAGGTATATATATTACAATACCATAATTGCAAACTTATAAACCATGAAAAATAATAAATTGTTTACTGATGTGTGATTTAAAAGTTTCAAATACCACAGGAATGATAAACATCAAATTCAGTGTACTGATTATTATTTCTGGGAATGTATAATGGGGAATAGGATAGAAGAGATATCCACAGAGAATGTCAATTATCTCTGTGATGGTTAACTTTTTAAAATTTAATTTAATTTTTTCTTAAAGTTTGCATATATATGTGTATGTGTGTGTATATATATATATATATATATATATATATATATATATATATTACATTATTGTGTACCCCAGGGCTCTCAAGCAGGATGGTTAACAGGTGCTAGGGAAGTGTATGAAGTATTTTTAAAGAGAGGAGGAGGCAGTATGTTATAGAGAAAGCAAAGAACTAGGACTGCAGCAGATAATCTACGTTAGAGCCATGCTTCTACTGCAACCTTGAATGAGTTGCCTACCAGACCTGAAACTTTTTTACTTATCAAAAAGTCATAATATCCACTTGACAGTACTAAATGAAGTAATACAGTGAAAGGAACATAATACTAGGCCTGCCACATAGCAGATACCAGATAACATTTCTGAGATATCAGGACTGGTCTGAGCTTTCAACGCAACTGGATTAATTATCCACATTAACCCTGTTAATTAGGTTCTGGTTAAATTGACTTCAGTTTGCAAATGAGGAGACTCAGGTTCAGAGAGTTTAAGTAAATGTCATATGGTCACACAGCTTATTAGTGGTAGAAACTGGGATCATATCATTCTGTCCCCAGAGTCCATGCCCTTGAATACCAATTTTTGTAAAATTTTGTTAAATATGTTATCCATAAATATTAGCTTTTTTCTTTCAAGAATAAGTGAGCTATATTTATTTTCTTAAATTGAATCCTTTGGAGGTATTTAAACTGGGGGTCAACAAATAAAAGATCATAGGCCAAATGTGACCTACTGCCTGCCTTTGTGTGGCCCACAGGCTAAAATGGTTATTAAATGTTAAAATAGTTGAACACATTTTAATATTTTGAGAAACTTTGAAATTACATGAAATTTAAACATTAGTTTGCACAAATAAAATTTTATTGGAACATAAATAAATCCATGTTCATATTACCTATGCTACTTTTGTGCCACAGGAGCAAAATGGGCTAGGTGCGAAAAAGACCTAGAAATACTTAACCATCTGGCTCTTTATAGAAGTAGTTTGCTGATCTCCTGGTTTAACTAAAAATTCCCTTCGCTGAATGGAAGAGAAATGAATTTAAAGGCTTGAATCTCTCTGGAATGTCACTGCCCTTCACCCATACTGGTGTTGTCCTTACCCCTACCCGGCAAATCCTCTCTAGGTTGCAATCTCACCTGCACTTCATTAGGTGATGGCTGTGGGCAGGAAAAAAATCTTTGATACAGGAGTTTGCTGAAATTCTTGGGTGGAGAACGAAGACTACAGGACTTTTTGCACAGGTTGAAGGTGAGGCCGTCTTCTCAGTACTGAATTATAGCCAGATGAGTTTATCTCTTTTCATCAATAAAATTGTAACTTTCATGAACACAAAAAGTGCAGATCATCAGCAGTCCAGGGAACAGAAGCCATGGCCTGTCACAGCACAAATGCTTCTCTGTGATCAGCAGGGCACTGCTCAGGCTTTTTCTAAATGTTGCCCTCTGCAGAACCTCAGGACTTTTGCACCGGCTAGGAGCTTGTTCCCTTGGCTTCTCTCCTGGGCTCTGTTAGCAGGCCTCCAGTGTGGTGATGGCCAGGTAATTCCTTTCGTTCTGTCTTGCTTGACCTAGTTCAGCTGAAGTAAGATCTTCATGATATTTTTCAGTGTGTTCATGTAGCCAACCTACAAAATAACAAGTAAATGATAGAGTAAGAATGGCAGAAAGTATCTGCTTGGTTTTTTAAAATGTTCTAAAATTATGGTAAAATATGTGAAATGTAAAATTTATCACTTTAACTATTTTTAATATTAGCTCAATGTATTATCTAATACATAGTTCCTTTTAAAACTTTTCAATTTGTCCAATAATGTCTCTTAATAACTCTTCTCCCACCCCACACATCCAATTAGTACACATGCATTTCTTTTGGTTATAATTCTTCATTCTTTACTAATTTAAAATAGAGCTCTTAGAATTTAGAATTTTCTATTTTCCATAAGCTTTTTTTTTTTTCAAACTCTGGACAATTAGGTCATGACAAATGTCCCACATTTTGAATTTATCTATTTGTTGCCTAATGGTTAGATTCAGGTTGAACCCTTCTTGGCTTTGCTTTGTCACACATTTCAGGAGGCAAGTATCATTAGGCTATTTCACTATGAGTAACTCCAGATTTGATCACATAAATGAAAATATAAAATCTTTTTATTGGGCTCTTGTTGCTACAAATTTGAAATAAATCATTTCTTCACAAAGCCTGGTCCCTTTTTTCTTTTTGCAGATATTACTTAGAAATCCATGTTTGGGTGTCACATGTGATCTCTGTTGACGTAGTATCCTTGTTTGAACACCTTTTCAGTGGACAGCTAGGAAGTAAATTTAAGGGAAAAAATTGCTAGTTCATACCTGATAATATCCCACTCACATCCATCTTTACAAGATTCTTCCTTACTTTCTCTAAATTCCATATTTGTATTTCATGTTGTCCACAGTGAAAACCTGGATTCCCAACAAAAGGTGTATATTTAGTCATTTGCTTTATGCCACCTGCTATGCACATAAAAGAGTGCAGGAATTGCACACCAATAAAACTACCAAGTAAAGGTCACAATTTCCTGCAGTTCTTTTTAATCACTGCAGGATTCATTACTCAGATTGTACAACGTGCTTTGTTTCAATGTTCTTTCTTAGAATTTCAAAATGTTATATACAATTTTTATTATGCTGATACCAGGTGATTCTCTTTCATTTCTTTCTTATTTTGCTTTACAAATGGTTCAAAGGTTTCAGATAAATCACAAAAACTTGTGATAAGTTTTTGCACCTAAAACTTTCACCAGTTTTCTCAAGTGAGATAAGCTTTTCATGATTAAACATTGGTTAGTTACTATGGTGACCATTTTTAGAAGTAGAGGTAAAGCAATGGGTATAAAATTAATAAGTTTGAGTTCTTATTCAGATTTCTATGCATATTATTTAACAAATACAGACAGGCACGATCAGAATGGATCACAGATTAATTGTATTCTTTAAAGTTTGGTGTTGTACATTCTGAAATATTGTGTCTCCTTTATTTGTGTTTTAATTTTAATAAATTAATAGAATTATACATAAGAATTAAATTGACAATATGCAAGTCAAAAATATATCTTTATAATAGAAGAAAGATAAAACACTAATTTCTAGTTTGATCCCAAACATGATCATGATAGAAGATGTTGGTCTAAAATGGAACCAGAGCTCTAGAATTTGTTAGGGGAAAGACATACAGAATTTATTATGTAAAACTTAGAAGTTTACAAATTTGGGCATGGGAACTTGTAATTATTCTTAAATTAGATTTTTTAAATCTAGTAATTTGTAATCAAACAGTCATTCTGTATTAGTTTCCTGTTACTACTATAACAAGTTACCACAGAGCTAATAGTTCAAGCCACACAAATTTATTGCATTACATTTGATAGCTCATCCTGTGCTAGTTTCAAATGCATCCATCTGTATTACCTCTAGTTTGTGCATTCCTGGAGAGCAGAAACTATTATAATTCAACTTAAACTTAATCTACATGTATTATTTGTCTGTTATATTTTGAGCATCTGTGGTTGCAGAAACTTTTGTCCAAGAGTTGGCAAATTAGTGCAAGAGCATCTCTGTAAACCTATGAATATATTTTTTTATGCAAAGAGTACCCCAGAGGAATACTCAGAAGAGTGCCCCAGAAGGCAAAGAATGAGTACAAGGAAGGAAGTGGTGAAATCCAATTGGAGAAGAGAGAGAACTTCTCAGAAATGGTGACGCTTCTGCTGAGTTTTGAAGGATGATGAAAAGTTTGCACAATAGAGGTCATAGAGACATTCAAGTAAAGGAAAGGCACATGCAGAAATTTGAAGGAGGCTTTTGGAAGATGCTTGTGGAACATCTATTACAAAGCTGGGGAGTGTGGGTGAGGGACCTAGAAAGGCAGGAAGGATCCAGATCCCAGAATTTAAACTTTATTATTACTGTAATTGGAAGGCTTTGCATGTTGATCCCTTAGACCAGACCTTAGCCCTCATAATTGCTTATTGAATCAACTTTAATATGATAAAACAATGATTAATGTTCCTTTCCTTTCTCAAAAATTGACTATTTCCCCTGTTTCACTTTCTTTCTTTTCCTTTTTTTCTAATATGATTTTGGTGACTTTTTATCTTTTCCTGGAGACATATCTTAGCTGAAGAATATAAACAAGATTGGAGTATGAATTCAGCCAGAAATAAAAAAAAGTGAACTCATACAAAAAAACATTGAAGGCACCTAGGTTAAGTTCAGTTCAACTTCCAAATATGTTATAAATTAGGTCATCTCAACCATGACTACAGGTCCAAAACATTCAAAGCAACCTTATTGGAATTGGAATAAGGAATATTTAATTTCCTCTAAAGGGGTTTTTAGAGAGTATTTAAGAGAAGAGCTCTCAAATGTGAAAATAAGTGAAGAGAAATCCCATACACAAATCTATCTCATAATAAATGACATCAAGACTTCCAGCTGAAAAAAGATGTGTTCTCTTAGTAGCCCCTCACTTAGGAGAACAATGTCATCTAGCAACCCCATTTATCAGGGCAGGGCCAGGCAATTGGAAGTGAGTAGAAGAAGATATGGAACAGTCAACCCAGATGTGCAGAGTTTATAGACTCACATAGAATTTGCTCTTATTTTACACACAATCCAAATATAAACTTGATTGCTTCGTTTCATAAGAGGACAGGATATGTGCAGCTAAGTACAAGGATACTAAGGCACAAGTAATATTCTGAGGGAAAAAAGCAGGTGGATTGATAAAGAAGAGGCAGGGAAAAAATATGAAAGGAACAATCTGCAAACTCCTAATAAAATACCCCTCTCCCCAACACACACATATGGAACATGCTTGGGTTATTTAATCAGGAAATAGAGGCCCTCCCACCTCAATAGCCTCCAATGCATCTCCAAAAGAAAGCACAAAATCAGAATTGATGTTCCTAATGATCCCCTACAATTTCATTTTAAATGTTTGGATGCATACTAAAGATGAACTATTCTGAAAAATTCATTTCTATAGAAACAACTGATCTTATTCTGCCATAATACCAGTTAAATGAAGTATCATAGCATGATTTCCTGCATAGTTATTGTAGTTTGCAAAACTCTGTAGTTAGAGAGCTTACATAATTTTTCCATATCTTAAATCTGACCTTAGAGACTCAATCTTAAAGACGTAATCTCCTTATCTGGAAAATTGTGAGTACAGTACAGTATAGTTCTGTTTTGAGGGTAAAGTGAAGAAATGTACCACACCCAAAATTTGCATGATCAATGCTTCATAATCAATAAGTCCCAACCCCAGCACCACCTCTGTTGCTAACCTTATAGCAGCACTGTAGCTAGGTTTCTATGGTGCCTCCACCATTTATGAGAAAATCATTATTGAGAAAATCATTTAACTTCTTTCTGCCTCAGTTTTCTCATCTGGAATGTGCAGACAAAACTATATAAAGTAAGTATCTCATGGGATTGCTACCAAGATGAAATGAAGTAATATATGAAACACCTGGCTTAGGGACAAGCCGAGTCAGCACTCAGTAACATTAGCTGTAATTATTAGTGTTGTTATCGTCCATTTACTCTAAGTAGAGCTCAAAGTGTGGTTTGGGGACCCCTGGTGGTCCCTTTTTCAGGCTGTCCATTAGTTCCCAACTGTTTTCATGGTCATACTAAATGTGTGCCCTTTTCACTTCAATTCTCTGGAATATACAGAGGCATTTCCAGATGCAACATGAAGTATGATAGCATTGCAGATTGAGTGCAGATGTACATTTGATATTCTATCTTTTGACAACAGAGATTTACAAAAAATTTTCAAGTTTTTTTTCTAATTTTTGCAAAATAAAGTTGTTTCTTTAAAGAATGTTTTAAAATTGGCCTATAATGGATTTGTTGCTTTGTTTTTTTAAATGAATATTTATTTTTGATGTTTAGTTTTCATTCTTAATATGATAAATCCGATAATTATAATCCACACAAATAAAAATTCTTTGGTGTTCTCATTAATTCTAGAGTATCAACAAAAAAGTTTGAAAGCAAGCTAATTTGAAGAGTTTCAAGAGTATTGACATACTCAAGGCTACTTGCTTGAGAGTCAAATCTCAGTTAAAGTTTACTGATAATAAAAGTAGGAATTTATTTTTGTAGTCATTATATTACATCAGACACCAAAAGTCACAGCTCTCGAATGGGGAAGAGAGAATTTGCATCAACATGACTTTACAGTTGAGCTCTGTAAAAGTTTGTATTACAGGGTTCCATGTGGTTTCTTTAGCGAGACTCTACCTTTAACATGGTATTGAAGGCTAAGAAATGTTTTCTAAGATCTTAAATTTTATTCCAAGTATTCAAACACTGCAGCACAAAACTCACATGCAGTTCTTGCCTGTAAGAAGAGGCCCTGAGTGTTAATACTCTTGAGCTGTGGTTTCAAAATCCAAACTGATTCACATCATGGGTTTTCAATTTCAAATGTTGGGCAAGAATTTACACTCGTTTACACTTTAAATGCAGTTCTCGGGAGTTCAAGAACTAATACCTGAGGGAACTGGGTCAAGTTCTTCCCTATCCTCTCTTCATATCACAGATGGCTGAATCTCAGCCTTAAGGAAATACTTGGGAATACTAGGACGTAGTTAAAGGAGGGAAAATAAGCAGGGAAAATCTTCCAAAGAAAAGATGTATGTGGTTCCTCTTTGAATAAACATTTGATACTTGAGTGTACTACACTGGAACAAATTGGTTTAAGTATGTAACATCCTGATTCAGGGTTCCCACCATTGTCTTGGTGCAAAATCGACACCTGCCATGCTATTTAAGACCTTTTTGTCTCAGAGGCTTCAGATTTATATGCACACACATATATATAATTCATTTGCTTGGGTTGGATTGAATTCTTCAGTAGTAATTCAAAGAGTTTGGTTTATGGGACCATGTCACATGTTGGCATGCCTTATGCAGAATTTTCTGCTAAGTACATCAGGCTTTTGGAAATTAAGTTGATTTATTTTAATCCAATGCTTATTTGACATAAATGTCACATTTATGCTAAAGAATCATATCATTTTCTATTTCTACTCCAATAATGTTAATTTGTTAAATGTTACCCTACATAGCCTGTGACTACACAATGCTAAGTTGCCATCTGGAAAAAACAAACCTGATGTCCCCATATCCAATATTTCATAAGATAGAGTTAAATTATCTGGCTGTTTAACTATTTTCAGTCTAACTCTGGTAGGACAATAGATAGGAGCAAAATGAAATGAAAATCATTTTGATCAAAATGAACTAAACATCACTGAACTAATCAACCTGACTCCAATAGTTGTTTAAATTTAATAATTTCAACCAAGTGTTTCTCAGTTCAGTTTGTGTGTGGAATATAAAATGCCAAAAGGAAGAGACTCTTACTGTTGAAATAATGTGGCATGAGCCGGACATGGTGACACGTGCCTGTAAACGACAGCCTATGGAGTCACAGCTGGGACTAGGGATTGTGGTTCAAGACCCGTCAGGGCAACAAAGTGAGACCTAGTCCCAAAAAAATACCTGTTATCCCAGCTACCTGGGAAGTTGAGGCTGGGGATTGCTTGAGTCCGTGGTACCACTGGCAAAAATAGTGAGACCTAGTCTCAAAAAAAAGAAAAGAAAAAAAAAAAAAACAATGTGACATGAACCTTAGCAAACAGGCACAGAATGTTTGGTGTACAGCAAAGATTAAATGCTCCCCTCTCCTCACTTTGAGGATCTGGACAGAGTGTGCTGTCTCCACCATCAGGACATGGACTCTGGTTATCTTATATTTGACTCAACAGAGACCGCTCCTGTGATGCTGCAACACTGTGGTTTTGGAAGACAAGCATATAATGTAGATGATCTAACTATTCACTTATAACTAAAGATTCTCCTACCCACAGTTTCCCAGCCAGCATGTCAGTGCTGGATGAACTCCTGGCAATCGTGAGTGATCCATTCATTCATTAATCTAAAACTTAGAAATTCAGGCAGCAGATGATTGCAACATTGCAACATCCACAGCCTAAACTTGTGGGCTGTCTGTTGATCTTGTCCTAGAGATGTAACTAATGAGATATTTCTTGGGAGGACACCAGCCTATGCAGAACAGACTAGTCAATCTGAGATCAACCCTGTCAATCTGAACAGATTTAAGATGCACCATCAAAGATGTTGAAGCATTTTAATCTGAAATTTCTGTTCAGTCCCATTTTTGTCCTGCTTGAAGTTTGACTTCACTCTTCTCCTTCTGGAATCAAATCTATAATATGCAGTTGGGAGTTCAGGGTTAGCCATTTTCCGATAAATCTGGAAAAAGCAGAAACCATAATATTCCCAAGTTCTACTTTCTTCTCAGCTACTTGAACTACCTGAGCCACAACCTGGGCTTGGTTTAATGATCCAATTAAATATTTTATACTTGTGTAAAAATTGGTGTTTTGTTTTTGCTTCAAATGGTTGAAATGGTTTTTTTTTTTTGCTTAAAATGGTTGAAAACAGAAATATGGATGCAATTTTTAAGATAAACAATGTCAACAAGATGCTAAAAATGACCATACTTGCTCAAACCTCCTTCATCAAAGTGAACAATAAACATGTTATATATTTATGTACTATAGTTCAGCAACTAAACCATTTCGCCCACATTTATTGAATACCTACCATGAGCTAGCTTTTAAAATGAGCATTAAGTAAAGAGACATATCTTCAAGAGCTCATAGCCTAAGTAATAAACTCCAAAGCAGACAGTTCCCTGGCAGTGTGACATATGCAGAGACACAGGTATGCACAGATGCTTTGGGCACACATGGCAATGATACTTTCCTTGTTTCTAATGATGTCAACACACACCTGCTATATATTTGTTGTATCCCATGGTGGATATCTAATAGAAAGAAGCTAAGAATTCTGGGAGCTGCCTTGTTCCTTCCTAATTTTCCCTTGCCAAGACTTCAAAGATCAATTTCAGAAAAGCTACAGTTTAGCACCTGTTGAATGATATTAGAGGAAATCATCTGTGTTGCAAATAGAGAATATGTTAGGGAGGCTGGACTCAAATGGATCCAGGTTTTGATATCCTTCTCCTTCTGTTTTAGCAGACAAATAATCTGTTGCAACTTTGCTGCTTCTCTTCCATAGCTTGGCTCTATTCCCACGCACCATTTTGTTCGAGGGGATGCCTAAACTGATTTTTCAGTGTTAGCCAAAACAAATGAGGAGTTTGGCTCTGGGTCTGGTCGCAGCAGCTGCTGTGATTGAAGTTCTCTGCACCTAAGACAGTGGGGCAGCTCTCCGTTTGACAGATGAACACATTTCCATTACTAGAGAAACAGGAAGCCTTGCACACTGGGCAAGAAAAGAAAGAAAGAAATATTTGGGAAGTCGCTTTGTTCTTTCTTAAATCAATAGTGCTTATTGTTCAGCTAAAATGTTGGTGAGGAGGTTGGCAGAGTGGGATCCTATACTCAAGCTTGAAGCTGCTCTTCCTCTCAACTGCAACTGTGAGCTGACAGCTGGATGGTTTCTTGACCTTAAGTAGCCTCAGCTAGAAAGATCCTTTGAAGATCAGTTCTGAGTGACCATGTCTGCTCATGCATGCAGCAAAGGACATGCAGGTCTAGGTGACCCACCTATACAGGAAAGGGAAAGGAACTTGCTGTTAGTTCCATTCAGTCAGTCATACAGTGGATCTGAACTATAAAATGGTCATCAAAATACCTTCAAAACAGCTACTTGAGTCCATAGTGATTTTGTGTGTGATTCAGCTGCCAGGGAATATAGGTTCTTCAGAGAACAGAGCAACTCTCAAGTAGGGCAATTGGGTGAGTTTTTCCTTTCATAACTTTATACTCAAGTTCCTTTTAACAAACTAGTAACCTTGAGAGGCCTCTTTAACTTCTACGTTTTGTGTCTTGAGTCCGTCAATAAACATTAGTGCCATTCACTGCGATAGGGAACCCCAAAACAGAGGCAAATTGTGGAAAGGAGAAGCAAAGGAAGATGATAAGAAAAAACCATAAAGCTAAGGTGAAATGGTAAAATGTTGGTGTAAGCAATGAGGGATGTCTTTAGGGATTAGAGGCGTCTAGGGCCCTCACAGTTCCATGATTCCTGGATACTCACACATAGTCATTACTACACCAAGACTCTCCTATCATGCAATTTCTGAAGAAGTTGGATTGCCAGGAAAGGAAGAGAACATATAATGACCAACTACAATTTGCCTGATACTGTGTGAGGGGCTTTATATAATGACAAATCTCTAACAGCACTGATAAATACTAAAAAAGTCCCAAGTTGTCCAAAGTCACATGGTTAAGTGACACAGCAAGATTTCCATGTAGTTCTATGTAACTCCTAGGTCATCTTGGAGTGTGAAGGGTTCTTCTACCCACACGCCTTTGCCTTTCCTTTCCTACATCCTTACCAATTTGCAGCATTCTTTCCTGCTAGACCCAGACAAAGTCACCAATCCCACTGCGGTTAGCATTTGATGAGAGTTGTCATGCAAATGAATTCTATTTGCAATATTTGTATTTTTACCAATAGGTCAGGACATAAAGAGGACAATTATTTTGTTTCCATGTATTAAGACTTCCAATATAGTGGGTTGTTCATTGTACTTATGTGCTCATGAAGTCAATCAGTGGGTTCCTTGAGGACTCAATATAACTGTCTCTTTGTCACTTTCACGTCCTTGTCTTACTTGTGTAATAAAGCTTAGATCTTTAGGCCAAAGACTCAGGCTTGCTCATGCAAAATCTAGTCCTTTCCTACCTAGCATCCCATGTATATAAAAACATTTGATGAGGGTGTATTGGCAGTGGTGACCACAATGTCAGAAAAGATATGGGACTTAGTCAAGAATCTTAAATAAATAAATTATAAAACCAGACTTTTCTGTTTCCCAATGAGCTCTTTCCTCTTACAAACAGATTATGAAAATCACATTTCAGAGAGATTCCAGTTTCCTAGGATTACTTTTTTTCCCTCAAAAAATCAATTAAGGTTTAATTGTTTTTATAAAGTAATACACCTAAATAAACATCTGGTAGGTTTTTTTCTCATTTTAGTTTCTTTGTATCTAAATGTTATCCTTATATTTTTGTTATGTGCATATAAGTTTGTACCCATGTTCAACAAGGGATATTTTGTGACAAAAAAAAGTGCAAATGTTTCTTGTAAGCATAAAAATTATGAATTGCTAAACATCTTTTTGTTGACATTTTCTGTAAAGAGAAGGCGAACATAATTTTTACCTTATTCCACAATAAATGAGGTAGAAGTTTTCTTTCTCTGAATTCTTTCAGGATTTTTTCTCTGACTTTGGTTTTTTTTTTTTTTGCAGTTTGGAAAGGATAGAAATGGGTCTATTATTTATTCATTAATTAAAAACAACTTTAGCTTGTCATATCTATGCTTTATAGATCCACTGTTAACTTTGCGAAAATTCTCAGCTAGAATTGCCGTAGATATTTTGTCTGTTTCATTCACTCTGCTCCTTGTAGTCTCATTATATGACACCTTGGATAGCTATTTCTTGGTTCTTGAATGTTTTGGTCCATCTTTCTCATGCTTGTCTCTCTTTACATTTTATTTTTTTTAGCTTCTATTGCATCTTTCCTGATCTTCTTCTCTGCCATGTGGATAAACTTATCAAAGACATTATTGATTTCTGTTATAATGTTTTTAATATCTAGCATTTCCTTTCAGTCCTTCACTAGCATTCTTATCTCTCTGCTTACATTCCCCATCTCTTCCTGTTAATGCAGTTTTGAATTATCTAGGTTTGAATTCTTCCATATTCAGTGTCAAGGAAGCCAATGAACTATTTCTGTAATAGTTCAAACACTTGGTACCTAAAAGGCATGACTTTCAAGAATATTAACAGCTTTCGACATACTCAAATCTACCTATGAGCTCCAAAGACAGTTTTGTTTGATACTCTTTGTTATCATCCCTGCTTTAAAGGCAGCTTTGCCGCAAGTTCTTGATGCAACTTTAATCATTAGAAGAGTGGGAAGAGGACCTCAACTGACTTTAATATTGAAATATCCTCCTACTCTGTTTTGCTTTTTAAGGGGTTTAATAAACCTGAAATACAGCGCTCACACTGCCCTGGCCCAGATGAGAAGTCAGATCACCCTGGCCAACACTGACTATGACACTGAGGAAGACTCTTCCTCCAGCCCAAGAGCTGCTTGGCATTTATTGACCCATTTAAACAATGTACATCCTGTTGGTCATAATATATAGTAGGAAACCAAGATATTACCCTGCTTCTCTCACCCTAGAAAAACAAAACAGAAATATGATATTATTCTTGGAACTGAGGAAGATTAATTGATTTAACTGCTATTCAAAAACACTAAAGGGGAAAAACAATCTAGAACAAAATAATCTAGTCTGTAATACTGTATGCTAGTCATCCTACTATGTTGATTGTATAGCATCAATGTCATCTATTTTAGATGGGGATGTTACCAACTATAATGCTTCTGTTGATATTTCAAAGAGATTCTAATCTCATTTCAGTAATAGCTTCTGTCATTCCTAGTGACACATATGCCATAACATTCTTGGTTAAATTGACAGAAATATTAATGTGCTCAGATTTTATTTTACTCGGACCTCTCTATGTCTTTTTCTTTGTATTAGATTACCTTTGCTTTATACACAGTGTCAGAGCCTGGCAGTCCCAGCCTAGTGCATTAGGTATCATTTGCCAGGGACATGTCTTCTCATCTTTGTATGCTTTTAGTCTCTAAGGAAACCTTTCTACAACTCTGTGGATTTTCTTCTTTTAAATTTATACTTTTCCATCTTCTCTCATTGAGATGAACTTGTGATATCCTTGGCTCCCCATCTTCATTTTGTCCCTTAAAATCATTACCTTGCAGAATTGGAATGAATTTCTAGTCCAAACCTCAATTTGATATTTGAAACTCTCCTACACATTTTTCATTTTTGCCAAGTTCTTTCTCTATCCCTATACTCATTGCCTTCTAGTAGCTAATTCTATGTTTGGCTTTTACTATTTTGCAGATTATATGAGCAGATATCTTTCCATCTAGTGTTTACCTTTTATTCTAATTTTACTTTTCACCATCATTTAGAACAACTTGTATCCTTCTTCTCCATGAAACTTCATATACTTAAAAAAGCTACAGAGAAGGTTTACTTTCCTCAGGTATGTATCCTTACTTTCATCACTTGTTAGAGAATATTGCATTGAAAACCCTTGCTACCTACTTGGTGATTTGGTAGGTGTTTGAGTTGCACATCAGGCAGCATTCTAGCAGGGGTATCACTTAAGAAATTTTCCAACTTTGAGATCACAGTCCAAAATAGAGTAATTGAGAGTAATTGTCTACTTCTGATACTTCTAAAATATAAACAGAACTTTCAAAAATTGAAAAAATAAAATTTAAAAGCTATCAAGATATTACAGGGAGCTGGATAAATCATGTAATAGAATAAAACTGGAACTTCTTAAAAATAAATTTGATATTGAACATTTTTAAATGCTGTAAAGCAATAACAAAGAATATCAACGTTGGTGTGTGGCACCCAATCACTAGCCAGTAAATATCAGATAAAAAGACAACAGACATTTTGACATGACTTTCAAATTCCCCTCCACTAAACACTGAGAATTTCATGGAAGGCTTTGGGAAATTATTAACTGATTTCAGGGTGATTTTAATGTGTTTAAAGTAAAAATTAAGCGACAAAGGAAAATTATGCTAGAAAGAGGAACTAGAAGATTTGTTTTGAAATTCTGCATAGTAAATACTTTTCTACCTACATTGCATAGGACAGATCAGTTAAATGAAGTGAGATTTTCCAAAGATAATTTTTTAAAACAATTGACCTGGGATTAAGAAGTCACCCATTGTCCATATCATAAGTTATACATTTTGCATAGATTGGCTTTTGAAAGTAATGGAGAATCTGGGAAGGTGAAAGTCATTCTTTGACCAAAGCACGTATTCCACCATGATGGAAGTCCTTAGATGTTATTGTTTTTGTTCTAACTGATTCTGCATTAGTGTGTGCCATCACTGCTTATAAAAAAATAAGCAACAAACAAAACCAAAAGCAACAGCTATCATTTTCTTAATATTTACTGAAATAGTAGTGGTTATTAAGAAATACTTGTTATATACTGTGAAGTGTCTGCTATCAATTACTTTTTTATTCTGGCAATGATTTGCTTCCCCCTGGTTATACTGCATAACCCTGTGTCCCTGTGTCTCTCAGATGCCTCTCTGGCCTACCTATAAGGTTCCAGAAGGAAACAGTATTTTGGTTATTATGGTCCAGAATTGGTCATTTCTAGGCAAAAAGAAAAAAAGAAGGGAAGGGAAGGAAAGAAGGAAAGGAAGGAAAGAAAGAAAAGAAAGAAAGAGAAAGAAGTGCGGTTCCATCAAAAAACATTTACATCAAAATACTTTGGAGTATTCTTGCTGGCTAAAGTCTATAAAATTTTAGGCTCTAGACATTCCAAACCCATTAATCCTAAGACTACATGTGATGCTTTTAAAGAATGACATCTAAAACAGAACCCAACACCACAAGTGATATCTGATCCTAACTTTTTCTTAGCTTGAAAGTCATATAAATTCAATTCAGAAAGGAGGGAGGGGGGAAAGGGAGTAAGGAAGAATGGTGAGAACAATGAATTTCTATGATACCATATTATATGGAATCTGCACCCACAAAATATACCTTACTTTTTAAATGCAACAGCTATAAAAGGGAAATAGGTAGAGCATAGATTTGTAACAAACATAGCAGATTTATATGTACTCCATTCTGCTGGCATTTCACAAAGATAATCTTCTTACATCTCTTTTACTGCTTTCAAAATCCTTGAACTCAACCCTTCTCCACTTCTGCCATAGGAACTGTAACTTGTTCCTAATTTGTGACAGACTGCAAAATGAGTCTATTATTTTTTCCAGTATTATTTTTTCCAATGTTAAGTTATGAGTGCCCAAGAGTAGTTAAAAGGTAGTATAGATATAAAATACTTTTCTAGGTTATGTAATTCAGAAGTTTTTAAAGTTTTGATTCTGTTTCCAAAGAGACACAGAAGAATTCATTTTTCTATTTCCAAACCAAAGATATTAGTTCTTTCAAAGATAGTTCTGGTTGAAATCTTATCCCTGAAAAAGCAGCACATGGACTTCATCTGCTCCTTGCCTTTTGTGAAATCTGGGTCTTATCCAATTTGGGCCTTTTGGTTATTCTCTAATATGACTGACTATTGCCAGCCTTTTTTGCAGGTTGGTTGTATTCTAAGAACTTAAAAGAATCACCACTTAACCAGTAAGTCAACTATTTAAAAAGGTCAAAACCAGCTGGTGTTCTCTATACTTCTTCTGAGCCATACCCAGTGTATACAAGTTGCTTACACAGAAATTAGCACCTTTGTAAATGTATCTCATTCTAGTTTTAGTGCAAACATTAGGAACTTGCATAATGCTAATCTTTCACCCTACCAAAATGAATGTAGGAAAACTACCTTCTGCTACATAGTTAGTCTGGGAATTTTATTCCCAAATAAATTTTATTTTTCTTTCTCTTTGAATGATATATTCATCTTGCCTCTTTTGTGATACAGGTGTCCCCCACCTTTCAAACATTATTTTTAGGTCACTTTTTAAAAAGACTTGTTGGTAAATGTTTTTGATATTTTTTAAAAATAATTATATATATATATATATATATATATATATATATATATATATATATATATATATCTTTCACATCTTTGTATTCCCTGGGGTTCACCCTCTCCTTCCTGAATGCTCCCACCCATCCCCCATCCCGTTGTGTATTTGTTTGGTTGTTAGCTTGTCTTGATTTTTCCTCCTAGCCTTTTGTTTGATTTTTCTATATCAGATATATTAGTGAAAACATTTGGTTTCTGTCTTCTTTTTGACTTGCTTCTGCTAATCTGATTTCTTCTAGGTCCATCCATGTTATCTCAAATTCATCAAATTTGTAATTTCTAACTGATGAGTACTATTCCATTGTGTATATATACCAAAGTTTTTTCATCCATTCGTCTGTTTTGGGACATTTGGGTTGTCTCCATGTCCTTGAAATTATAAATAGTGCTGCAGTAAACATTCGAGTGCAAGCATAGTTTTTATGCACCCAGAGAAATACAAAGAGAATTTCCGCTTTTGCGACAAAGGCGGAAAGCAAAGCTGCATTTTAAGGTTTGTTTTCCTGCTGCAGTTGCCCCACAGGCGGAGGGCACCGAGCAGAGGACAATGCTGGCTCCTTCTTGGAACTGCCCAATATCATTTTCACCTAGAATGTGCCTGTGAGGTCGAGCTTCACCTGCTTTGTGCTGAAAAAGATGTGTCCTGAGCAAGGTGTGTCCTGAGGGGTCAGGAAAGCTGGGCGCTCACGGGCGCTTGGTGTGGTGTGAGATGGACGCGTGGAAACCTCACGCGGGCACCAGGGCAGACAGCGAGGTGGCCCAGGAGCCGACGTGGAAGCCCTGGCCGGGGGTGTCCGCTGGGAATGACATGCTGCGGCGCTGGCAGGACAGCGCAGCTTGAGTTTTGAAAGGGCACGTGGGTTCAGGACGGGCCTGCAGGATTCTGGGGCGACTCCAAAGAGCTGCATGATGGCAAAGGCCTGAGGCGGGGTCATGGTGCCGGCTGTCCCATCTGACGCCACCACCGGCCATCCCAGCCACAGCAGATGATCGGCCTCAACCTTCACGCTGAGGAGCAGGCACAAAAAAGGGTAGAGAAAGGTCAGAGACCTGCCAGCCCTGATGGATTTTGAGGACCAGGAGCTATTAGTGGACGACCTTCCTCTCCCTCCTCCACATCCTTCCCTGTCCCTCCCACCACTCCAACCGCAGGACCTAGACTACACCTCCCAGCGTGGGGTGCTTGCGGTCTTCCCGAGTCTGGTAAGTGAGGCTGCCCTGTGCCTACGTCAGTCCTATTTTATACACGCTGTATATTCATCAAATCATTCCTCCTTTTACTACGTTGATGCTATTTTAGGTTTTATCTTCTCTTTGGTGTGATCTGGTAGGTTATTTTGGGCCTACAAATGCTCAAAATTTTTTCCATATAAAGTGATGATAATTGCTTCTTCTTTAATGCCCCTTTGGTTTACAAAAGTTTCACAGAAACACTCTACTTTCTGATAGCAGGAGGCTGGAAGATATATAATTTTTCGCCATGCAATCAAGATCAATGTTAGAAATCGAGAAGGTAAAGCGAAATGTCTTGTATTTTCATGGTGCTGTGTATTTTGCAGTAACTTGTTATTTTAGTCAGGATAGGATAGTTTAAGCTGTAGTAACAGATTAATCTCAAAATCTCGATGCTTAGCACATTAAAGCTTTCATTTCTGCCATATCACATATCCTTTGTGGGTGGGCTGGGGACTGGATTTCATATTAACTTCCAGATCACAGGCAGTCATCTAAACACATACTTTTGCCATTTGCTATGCCAGTCTTAGAAAAATTCTTCTGTATTTTGTCATAAATGAAAAAAAATGCATCACTACAGCTCAAGGAATATTTGTTATAATTCGTCACATTGTCACACCTGCTTGGAAAGATGGGTGAACCCCCAGAGAATCTGTAAGCAACAAATGTCTCTGCCATACAGATTTATGTCAATGCCTTCACTTAAGCAGAATAATCTTGAGATATTGGTATTCTAGCTACTAGTGATAATAAGACAGCCATTCATTATTCCCCAACTTTGTATTAGGAAATGACTCATGTGACCTCATTTTGCTCATTTGGAAATAGAGACACAAGTAGAGTTGTTGTTAGACTCAGGTGCCTGATGGAGTTAAAAGTAGAGGAGATTTCCTGGAGGTAATCCTGATTAAACATAAAAGGTAGAGAAAGCAGGAATAGGCACAGAAAGCCTTTGAACCTTGGTAGAAGTGTGACACCATGAAAAGACAGGGAAAGGAAGAGTTAGGATCAGACTGTGGAGTGTCTCTGAGGATCTCAGCTAGTACTTGTGAGCTGGAAAAGGGAGGATTGTAGAGAAATTTCACAGTGGGTAGAAATCCAAGGGTCCAGTAACTGAGGCCATGCTCAGAAATGACTGTGAGCCAGTGTTTTTGGCTCTAACACAGAGGCAGACCCCAAAGCATTGCAGTTCCAGGTTGTTGGCTGATGATGTTGGGCACAGCAGGTATTCTCTTGAAGTTGCCACAGATGGCTCTATAGAGAGTGACAGGGTGAGCCAGGAGACACAGTCCAGCGTCCTGATGCTAAGACCCTCTGCCACTCCAGTAAAGCACTCTAACTGTAGTAAAATTCTTAGTATGATTATTTTACTATGAACTGAATAAAGAATTACCTTTAAAAGTAGACTAAGTAAGCAATTGGGAGAACTATTAAGATCAGACAGTGTCAGAGATCCCAGTGCTAGCCTCACTTGTGCCATTAACTAGCTATGTGTCTTCAATTCAGTCATTTATTCTCTCAGTACCTTGATTTCCTATGTGTTAAGTTAGATAATGGTACTAGATCAGTGGTTCTCAGATTTTATCATGCATGACATTCATGCATGAAGGGTTTGTGAAAATGCAGATTTCTGCACCCACCCCCAAATTTCTGTTTCAGAAAACCTTGAGTGGGATTGAAAATTTGCATTTCTAACAACCCCCAATCACTGCTGCTGGTTGGGAGCCCACACTTTGAGATCCATTGAACTAGATGTTCTCTAAAGCCACTTCAAACTCATAATATGTGTGCTTGTGATTCAGCTGCATTTCTTTAAAATTACCATTGCTAAGGGAAAATAAAAGAGAATATACACAATTGGGACTACATCAAACTAAAAAGTTCCTGTGTAGAGAAAGAAACTATCACTGAAACAAAAAAATACATCCTATTGAATGGAAGAAAATTTGCACACATCTGACAAGGGCTGGCATCTAAGATCTACAAAGAAGTCATACAACACAACAAAAAGAAAACAAATAACCCAATCGCAAAATGTGCAGAAGAGCTAAATAGACACTTCTTCAAAGACAGGCAGATGGCCAATAGACACGTGAAAAAATATTCATCATCAGTTATCATCCGAGAAATGCAAATTGAAACCACAATGATATACCATCTCACACATTCAGGAATGGCTCATCTTAAAAAGACATGAGTATTGGCAAGGGGGTGGAGGAAAAAGAACACTCACACCTTGGTGGGAATGTAGACAAGTCCAGATTCAGCCCACATGAAAAACAGTTTGGAGATTTCTCAGATTAAAATAGACCTACCACATGATCTAGCATTCTACTCTTGGGTATCTACCTGAAGAATGTGAAAACAATAATTCAAAGAGATTATGCCTTGTATTCATGTTCATTGCAGTGCTATTTACAATGGATAAGTTATGGAAATAACTTAAATGTTCACGGACAGGTGAGTGATTAGGAAGATGTGACATACACACACAATTGAGTATTACCCAGCAATAAAAATAATAACTCTTAGCATTTATGATAAAATGGATAGAACTGGAAGGGATTATGCCAAGTGAAATAAATCAGAAGGAGAAAGAAAAGTGCTGGATGGTGTCTCTTACATGTGGAATAGAGGGAGACAAAGCAAGTTGTCAGATAAAGCCAAACCAATAACAAACCAAAATGGGGAGGGATCCCCATGCTATATAGTGGAGGACCATGGGAACCTTGGTGATGGATGTGTTGTGGAAATGTACTGCTGAATGATCTGATCCTCCACCTCTAAAACACAATGTTGAAAAACTATGTGACCTCAATAAAAAGTGAGATGGTACTGCTAGAGTTATTTATATAACCTCTCCATTATAGTTCCCTCTATTGCCATCTGTATATTTATTATATAAATATGAATATCTAATTTTTTACTATGTGACATGTATTATACTAACTATAAAGAAAATATCCTTTGTATTTGCACTTAGAAACTAATAGAAAAGATGTTATCATCATACTAAGTGCTAACATTTATGGAATAACACACTGTCCTGGCATCTGTGCTCACTTTTTATACCCATTATTTCATTAGCAATTAAACATTATGTCATGAGAGTTATCAGGAAAGAGCAACAAACTTTAAAGTGCAGTTGTATACTAAAATAAGCTTCAGAGAAAATAGATGACATAGGGGAAGAAGAATCCAGCATAAGAAATTGCAGCCATGTTGGTCTGTGTAGTGAATTCTTAACACAGACTGAAGGTGTTTGGGGATGAGAAAAGGAATGCTGTTTAGGAAGAGAGGAAGGAAAAGAATAATTCAATGTGCAATTCAAGTCTGTAGATCCAACACATTTGACTATCACAACTCAGAGCAGACTGTACAAGGTAAGTCAGGTCTGGTCAAAGACTATCCCAGAGGGAGATGAAAGGAGAAATGTCGAAATAGCATGAGATTCATCTCAGTTCTGCTGGGAAGTTCACCATGTTGCCTTGAGGAAGGTACTAAGCTCTCTAAGTAGCCTGTCCTCACCTTTAATGTGAATGTAGTTCTCACCATGTACTATCATAAAAGATAGTGAGAAATGTAAAATGAAAGCACATTAACTATAAAGTCATGTGTATCAGTATAGCATTGTAAGAAATCTCTCTTATATTATAAAATATTTCATAAACATCTCCAGCTTTTTTATTTGGTAATAAATTTCAGTTTCTCTCAAGAAGTCCGGATCTCCCATTGTGTCTGAGCTAGCATTTGCTGTCATTTGTGGTATTGCCTATACTCCCGGCAGTTTTCAGAATGTAGAAAGGAAATTCTTTGCCTTGTGACTTGACATCATAGGAGTTCTCTCACCCACATGGGGTAAGTTGTCCTCTCCTGGCTAAATGTAAAGAGGAAATACTCAGAGAGGCCATGTGATGTTTTGTGGTATAGGACAATAAAAAGGTGACATGAACATAATGGAAAACCAAAACATGGTTGGCCAAACATGTTGTAATTAATATATCCCAGGAGCTCAATTGGCTTCTTTCTCTGGTTAGAGCCTAAAGGAACAAAGGAAGGAAGGAAGAAGAAAATTCAATCCAATTAAAGGAAATGCAGTTCAGGTTAAAGTTAAGGCTGTACTCTAGGGATCTTTCATTAACTACTTGAAGGCAGGTTCAGAATGAGTTAACACAAGCCTGACCTCTGGCATTAGGAGTATATTGTCAAGGGAAAATCATATTTTTAACCAGAGAAAAGGCAGGAAACTGTCTGTTTCAAACACCAGACACATATAGAGTTGGTATTTAGGAAATTGAGTCTGTCTATAAGAAGAGTGTTGTGAAAGCTGGTTACCTTGGGACACCTTGTTTTTATGGCTTATCAATCCTTTTAAACAAATGATTCAATCAAAGTTTATACCCTCCAAAGATTAGATTGGAGGCAATAATTCAAAATTCAGAGGGATGACCCTCAAGAATAGATTATATCAAACAATATGTATTTAGCTTTAAGAGTTTTATCCTAACTCATTTTCAGTGTATTTGTCTATATCTTGATATTTTGCTAAGATGAACACTAAAACAGGCCAACATTCCTCAGGTTTTTAACATTTAGAGTGGGATGAAGGTGATTAAGAATTCTGCTCTGGACACATAGTCTGAGATGACTAATAAGAGTCGGAATGGGAATGTGACTATATGAAAAACCTCAAATGTCATCCCTGCTACATTCTTCACTTGAGCTAAAGCCCTACAGTCTTAACCATGGTAGGTTTAGACATTTCCACTTAGATATTCCATTATCAAAGTAAACCCAGTATGTCTGAAATGAAACTTGTCTTCTTCCTTAACTTTATTTTTGCCACTTCTGTTTTACTGTGGATTTCATCCTTTTTCCATGTCACCTAGGTTCTAAACTCATGGGTAGCTCAGGTCAGTTTACAGAGTTTCATCCATCATACCTTTCTAATCATCATCCTATAATCTCTTCCCTTTTCACTTCATCTGTCCTGTTCAACATCCTTGGGATTCCTTTACATCTGGAAACTAGTCATCTTAACTACACATTTTCCCAGCATTAAATTCCATTAAATATTATTCCATGTTTATATTTCAGAAAAAGTCTTTTGGAACTGACCCCTTTCTACTCTGAACTATTTCTTGACTTACCATTTGTGGTAGAGATTGCTATTGCTACCCATGATGACTCCCAGTGTTAATTAACCCATTCATAATTGCATAGAAACAAAATGTTAGACAAACTGCTTTTCTCAGAAAAACTACCTTTCCCAGTTTCCCCTGGGTTACCATCACTCATGTGATTAAGTTCTACCCATTGAGATATAATCAACAGATATATAGGTCCCTGAATTGCTTGTTCAAAAGGAGCAATTTCTTTATTCTCCTTCTCTATGTGAACATATTGCTGGCTCTCCAGCAACTATCTTGAATCTTAAGATAATCTTGAGGGTAGAAGTCAGTTCTGAAAATGGCTGAGCAGAAATATAAAAGGAGACTGAGTCTATAATGACTTCACAGAGTAGTTATGCCAACTCTGGACTGCCTAATTCTGTACCTTTTTCAATTCACAAAGGAAAACAAACGTGTATGTTTAACCCACTGTCCTGGAGGTATGTTACTTACAGTGCAAATCTGAACTGATTTACTTTATCCCCAGGATGCAGGACATTTTTCACTTGATATTCACAACGGGAACTTGGCCTGCCTCTAAGCCTGTTTCTACAACACTTATACCAGAAACATTTCTTTTGATCAAGTTAATGCACTCCAAATGTGCTATGCACTCTTGTTTCTTAAAGACTCTGACTTTCATTTATCCCCTTAGCATCTAGCAAATACCTGGCACTGAGAATCAAATAAATAATAGAACAATAAGCTTTGTAAGATCGAAGGAATTTAAAATTTCTCTAATACAGAACATTCTACACAGTGAAGGGACATAATATCCTCAGTATTCAAAGTGTATTTGGTGACCAACAGCTTCTTCCAAAACTCCAGGTGATTTATATGCACTTTTAAGCATTTCATCTGCAGTATTTCTAATCAAATGCCATTCAACTTTTGCTAGGTTGCTGACAAATACATAAAACATCCTAGCCTGTTCTTGGCTAGTTATAATAGTTACTTAGCTGGTCACTCTATGTCGTGACGTGAAGATGACTTTCTTGAAAACCTTCACTAATTTCTAACTTCCCTGTTTCTGGTCTCTGGAATAATGATAATTATTAAATAATTATTCATTGCAACTAACATATATCCAAAGACTGTGAAAAGCTGTACTCCTGAAACTGATATAGTGTTATAAACCAATATTACTACAATAAAAATATACTCCTTAAAGTTAAAAAAAAAATAAAAATAGCTGTTGTTGGTTCCAAATACTCTTTTTAAAGGTGAACAACTCATTTGAATTTGTGTTTTTGACATAACCCATTTTCAGGCACTTCATCTGCTTTAATGCATACTAGTTAGTTTCCTAATTAAAATAAAAAAGCAGAATTCAATAATATGCCCCAAATGGATGAAACTAGATGCCACAAGCAGCAGTGGACTGTTCCTTCTAAATCTGCAACATATAATGTGCAAATTCCAGTTAATCTGTTGTTCTTCTTATGAGTCACGTATTTTTATTTTTATGAATTTTCTAAATAAATTATAAATAAATATTTTGTGCTGAAAAAATATCAGAAATCACATCTTATTTTTGCACTTATTTAATCAAGAAAAACTATGTGTGAATCAGGGTTCCTTTTTCCTCTATCTAAAGCTTTACTTATTACACAAAAAACTAAAAATAATGGAGAGCCATTTCAAGCCATCACTTCTAGCTCTCTGTAGCAAGAGTAGCTTGCCTTCTCTTGAGTAACTTGCCTTCACCTCAGACTCCCCAGTCTCACTTAAGTCAGCTTTCTATCCTTTTAGTAGTTATATATGTGTGTGTGCCTTATTCCCTTTTTAAAGAATAGCCTTTGACAGCTAGAATTACTGTACCATGTAGCACACTGAGGAACTCTCACTAGAAGCCAAAGAAATATATATATTTTTTAATGCATGGGCTGCTATATAGTCACTGGAACGTAGGGCATAACTAGATGAGACTTCAGCAGAGTGAGTTGAGTTAGATGAACTAGTAAAATACTAGAACTCTTCTTGCTATCTTTAGGTGAAATATATAGTTCCCTCTGGGATTGCCCCAACAGAGAAGTTGACCTAGTTAAAGAGTATAAATATAGTGTGTTCCCAAAAAGTCCCCAAACACTAGATACACAAAAGTGTGTCTTCAGTGTTTCAAGTGGTGCAACTAATACAGATTGACCCACTTAAAATAAGTCTTTTTTGATGCAAAGTGTTTTTATTTAAACTAGAACTAACCAGTAGAATTCTTGTATCCACAGTTCAGGGAGATTCAACTCCTTTTCTCTGAAAGGCTATTGCTCTTTTCATTCTCCTATTCTCTAAAAGGAATTTCTATTTATGAAAAGATAAAATTGAAGCAAATAACAGACAAGTAACAAACAGCAACAATAAATTTTATCAAAATCATATGTCCTTAGAAAAGATATTTAGGTAAATGCATTTATAAGGACTAACTTTAGCATTCCTGCCATTTTATACTCTGCCCAGCTTCACTATTTATAACTCTGAGATATTTTTTCTGAGGTTCTAAAGCTGTCAGTGGTGAATATTTTTGCCTTCACTATGGTTTCATAGAGTTCACATAAACATTAATATCTGGGCAAAAATACCATCATGCATTTCCTCCTGGTTGTACAAACTTTACAAAAATGGACCACTTTGCTGAAATAGGCATGTCTAAATCTTAAGCATTATTAGTTATAGCTTACCCTAATTAAAACATAAGCAACATTTAAGGGGGGAAAAAGTATTCATGGTCATCCTGCATCTACGGAAAGTTCACACACACCCCTCATCATTACCCCAGCCAAGAAAAATGCTGATGTAGTAATTCAGATGTAGTAATTCAGAGTTTTGCATCACTCCCTCTTCTGTCTATCCTTCCTAAAGATGTAGCTATCCTCAAATTGGCTGGTGCTCACCTCCCACTTGGGAGGGCTCACTACTTTGGAAGAACTAGGAGGCCCCAGGGGGAGTCTAGGGGAAGGTGGAGCCAGCTCTGCTCCAGGCATAGGAACACAGATGACTTTTTTTTGTTTTTTTTTTCACTTTGAAGCTGTAAAAGCAAGGCTAAATGAGAAATCAGTCTCCTATTGATGGAAGATTTGGGTTGCTTCCAATCTCTTGCTATTACTAACAATGCTGCAATAGATACTCATATATATTATTTTGCATGCTTCCTAGTATAACTCTAGGATACATTCCCAGAAGTGAAATAGCTGGGTCAAAGGGTATATGCATTTGTAATTTTAATGGATATTACCAAATTGCCCTCCCTAGGGGTTGTAACAATTTACATTCCCACTAGCAAATTATGAGAGTGCCTCTCCTATAGCCTCAGGAAGAGATTCTATCACACTTCTGGATTTTTGACAATCTGATAGGTGAAAATAGTATCTCAGTATAGTTTTTAAATTACATTTCACTTATGACTAGTCAGACAGTTAAAAACACCTTATATTGCCTTTTATATTTTTTGCTCCTTTGTTCATTGGCTTTTATCAAATTAAGAGCTCTTTATGTATCAATGATAAGCTCCTTTTTCTTGGTATTCATTGCAAGGGTTTCAATTCAGTTAATGATTATATCTTCTTTGTTTAATGGTATGTTTTAATACTAAAATTTTCTTTGACTTCTTCATAGTCAAGCATAATAATTTTTAAAAATTTGGGTTTTGATTTTTTTTAGATAGGTTTTTTCCTATCCAAGTCTATGATGTAATCCTTCCATGTTTTTTTTCGATATTTTTATTGTTTCATTTTTATATTCAAATGTTATGTTCATTCGGAACTTTTTGTTTAAGTTATGTGAATTCAACAATTTTGAACACTCTCCCTTTCAGAATTGAGATAACCATTTCTGTTATGTTAAATATATATTTTAAATATATATATATATTTAATTATTCTTAAGCCTAATTTCCCCCTTGAATATATGGGTGTCTTCAAACATCAGTTTCATGCTCTTTTCATTCTTAAAGGATTTATTGTTCAAAGGACTTTTAATTCAGAGATTATTTCTCTTGCCCTACTTTCTCAGAAATTCCCTAAATGTTATTGTCTATTCTTTCATATGAAATTTAAGAATCATCTTTTGTAGCTTTTTGAAAATGCTGATAGTTTTATTGGGATTATGTTAATTTTAAATTAAGTTAAATATACTTGATGTCTTTATGATATGGGGGTCTCCTAATCTAAAATATTTATATCTTTCCAGTTGTTAAGTTTTGCAACTTAGTAGTCAATTTGACAAAAAAAATTAATGTGTTGTCTTCTCATGTTAATTTTCTTCTAAGACATTTTATCTTACAGCTGTTTTTTCCCCTTTGCATTTACACTTTTACTTAGTTTGTTCTCTGGGGCTTTCCAGTTTACCATCCACCACTTTGATGCTGATTGTTTTTTTCCCTGTACCTTTACCTCTAACTCCTCTTTGGTCCAGTAGGATTGGATGTGTATGGTTGAATTAGCTATATCATGTACAAGTAGTGCAATGTTAAATAGTAGTGGTGATTAATGACATTTTTAAACTTTTAGTGGGAATGCCTCCATAACTGTAATTAATAATATTGTTCAATTTGGACTAATAAAGAAATATTTAGATAAATTTTAAAGTGTCTAGTCCTTTAATTTTTTTAAAGAAGCAGGTGGTTACTATATTGTTAGAAGGTACATAATTGTGTAAGCAAAATTTGACACAAATATTCAAGATAAGATAAATTCCACAAATACAATGTTTTAATCTTTTGATTAGGCTTATGCTCATTACTGGCACAAGAGATCACTATTTAAAGCTGTTCTAGCCTTATTGTATTGTTTTTAAAAATCAACGTTAACTAGATTTTTATAAGTCAAATTTATTGAATATAATCAGATATTTTCATACAGTATTCATACGAACTTACTCATATAGTAAAATCAAGATTTTTATGTCTAGAACTTAGATTGTCAGTACATTCAAGATATTTTCATAACCAATACATTTTCATCACCACCAAAAGTGTCCCAATATATAATCAGTTCCCTCAATAGCCCCATCTCTGTTGGCTGTTGATCTGACTTTTTTTTTTTGTAATCTGTGATATTAGTTTTTTCCTTGTTTCTGTCCATCATTGAGAAGTTCATCAGAGTTTATCTGTCTACCAGTTGATAGGTATTAGGGTTAAGAGGATGTTTCCAGGTCCTGTAAACATCATACATATCTTTGTGTGAACTTAGGCTTCCATCTCTTTACCTACTTAGGGGTGTATTTTTAACTTTATAATTGACAAACTGTTTTTCCCAAGCAACTCTACCATTTTGCATTCAGATCAACAATGTATGAAAATTACATTTACTCTGTATTATTGCCAAGTTCTTTACTGCTGCTGCCTTTTTTTTTTTTTTTGGTAATTTTGTAGGTGTATGGTAGTATCTCAGTGTGACTTTAATTTGCATTTCCTTGATTAATTATGTTGCGCATCTTTTCAATATTTTCCATCTATATCTATTCTTTGATGTATCTGTTCAAATATTTTGCCCAACTTATAATTGGGACTTTTGTCCACTTCTAATCATTTGAAAAGCTTCATAAAATGTAATTAACAAATGGTAAACTGAACATATTAAAAGTATACAACTTGATAAGTTTTGACAGATGTATATAACCATCACCAGAAACAAGATAATGAATAGATCTATCACTTTAAAGGTTTCTTCTTGACCTGTTATTATTCCTCTCTCTCACACATTCGGAATGCTCCTTATCTCTAAGCAACCAATGCCATGATCTCTGCCACTGGAGATTAGGTTGCATTTCCTAGAATTTTGTATAAATGGAACCAAACAGTATGTTCCCTTTTTTAATATTGTATCTTTCACTGGCATAATTATATTGAAATACATCTATGTTATTCCAGGCATGAATAGATTATTTCTATTTTCTTGTTAAGTGTATCTCACGTTTGGATGCACCATAATTTGTTTATTCATTCATTGGTTAGTGGATATTTGTCTTTTTTCAATATTTAATACAAGTAAACCTGCTATGAACATTGTAGTAAAGTCTTTGTGAGGAAATATATTTTCATTTCTCTTGGGGTGAATGAATAGAACAACAATGCTGTATATTGCATTAGGTGGAATTGAACATTTTAAGAATTAGCATTAAGTTTTAAATTTGGATATAATTCACATAAAATTTGCTGCTTTAAAATGCAGTGTAGTGCAATGTAAAAGTGTAATGCTTTTTAGTATAAAGTTGTACACCTATCACTGTTCTAGGTTTAGAACATTTTAAACAGTCCAAATAAAAACCTTGTATTCTTTAGCATCCACCCTATTTCATTCATTTATTATGACTAAATAATATTCCATTTTGTGAATAAGCCATATTTTGTTTACCTACCCATCAATTGATAGACATTTGTTTGTACATTTTGTAAATAATATAGACATGCTTAGGTAAACATGCTTTCGATTGTCATGGTATATACATAGGGATAGAATTGCTGGACCATTGGTAATTTTATTCTGTTGAGAAACTGTCAGTTGTTTTCATGGCAGAAGCACCATTTTACATTCCAATCAACAATGCACCAGCTCCCCCCCCCCAAAAAATTATAGCCATCCTAAGGGGTATTCCAATAGCTTCTCATTGTTTTTACTTGCATCTGCCTGAAGGCTTGTGATGTTGAACATCTTTTCATGTGTTTATTGGCTATGTATCTTCTTTGGAGAAATACCTATCCAAACTCTTGTCCATTTTTAAGTTGGGCTATTTGTTTATTGCTTATTGATTTTATCATGAAAATCTGTTCAATTTATCAAATATCTTTTATGTACCACCTCTCTTTATTCTATTGATTTTTATTCATTATTGATTTTTAAAATGCGTACCAGGGATAAATTCTATTTGGTGGTGGTGAATAATCCTTTTTTAGTGTGACTCAGTTTCAGGACTTTCTTCTCTGTATTTATTTATTTTTAATTAATTTTTTTTTTAGAGACTAGGTTTTGCTATATTGCCCAAGGTAGACTTGAACCCGTGTACTCAACAGGTGCGTGCCACCTCACCTGGCTTCTCTATATTTATAAGGTGTATTGGTTTCTCTAGAGTTTCCTGTGTATATCTTTTTCTGTTTTGGGCATTAGTAATATTTGACTCATGAGGGGAAGAGTTTAAAAATGTTAGTTCTTCTTTAACTATTTGGTTGATTTAGCCAAATTTGGTCTATTTAGTCAATATTTTCTTTGAAGGAAGTATTATTATTATTAAAAGTTTCCTCATTATAGGTCTGTTCATATTTTTTTTACTACTTAAGTCTGTATTGGTAGTTTGTGTTCTTTTAGTACTTTTTCATTTCATGTATGCTATCCAGGTTTCATCTATGTTTTTATATGATTATATTATTCTCTTATATTTCTTTATGTTTTATAAAATTCTTTATATTTCTGAAAGGAGAATGCTACTACATCTTTCCCAATTTAAGTAGTTTAGAACTTATTTTTTCTTTGCTAATATATAACTTTATTAATCTCCTTAGATTAATATTACTTTTAGTTTTATTGAGTTTTTTCTTTGTACTTTCTACTTCATTAATTACTACTCAAATTTTATTACTTTCTCCCATCTCAATTTTTATGACTTAATAGCTCTGAATTTTGTAGCTTAAAAATTGTTTCCTAGTCTAGTCCAGTATGTACACATGCATGTATATTATATACACACACATATATATATCGGTATAGGTATAGATGAGTGTATATATACACATATAAAATGTATATATGTTTACATATAATTTTATTGCAGTAACACTGTATATAATTTAGAGGTATAGAATTATACCCTTCGGATGTATGTTACCACAGCATACCCCCTACCAAGGCACTCATGGTCCACCACCAATCTCTTGTGCCCCTTCTCACTTTTCTCTACATCTTCCCCACCACTCTGAAGGTGGAAGTTTAGATTATTGACTTGAGATCTTTCTTCTTTTGTAATGCTTGTTTTTATAGCTACAAATTTACTAAGTACTACTTATCTATGGTATATGATTTGGGATGATGCTTTGATCTTCATTCATCTTAAACTATTTTCTCATTTCATAATGTTATTTCTTCTTAGGTGTTGGTTTTTAATGTGTCTTGTTTAGTATCTTCATATGTGTGAATTTATTTTTCCTGTTATTAGTTTCTAATTTCTTTCATTGTGGGCATACATCCTTATAGACTGTCTCTCCTTTTAATTTTTTGGAGTCTTGGTTTATGACCAAATATCTGACTCTCTTAGAGTGTATCATTTGTTTTGAGGAGAATGTATGTTCTGTTGTTGTTGGATGGTTCTGCACATACCTGTTAGCTTGAGTTGACTCAACTCTTCTTTGCCAATCTTCTGTCTAGTTCTATTCACTATTAAAAGAGGTAGTGAATTGCCAACTATTATTATTGAATGTTTTCTTTCTCCTTAAATTGTTAGTTTTTGTTTTTTTATTTCAGTACTCTATTTTTAAGTAATGCATGCTTATAGTTATAACTTGATGGATTGATTTTTGTCACTGTAAAATGTCCTTCCTTATCTTTAGTAACGTATTTTGTCTTAAAGTCTATTTTTATAACATTAATATAGTCACTCAAGCTTTCTCTTGGTTTCAGCATATATTGTTCTATCAATCTATTTGTGACTTTGAATCTATATAGATTGCATATCTCCTATAGATAGCATGTAGCTTGATCATTTTAAAAAGAAACTGTCAATGTAATCCTTTTAATTGAAGTTTGTAATCTATTTTATGAAATGGAATTACTAATTAGGCAGAACTTAATTTATTCTTTTCCCAAGTTAAAAAAAAACATTTGGTTTCTTGTTTTCTATATATATAATGGACTTTACTGTTCTTCTATTTCTATATGTTTTCATCTTTTTTGTTAAAATATCTTATTTTGTACCATTTTTAACTTCTGTGTTTCATTATTTAAATTACATTATTTTCTTACATTTTCCTGGGAATTAAATCTGTCTAATTCAAACTTATAGCAACTTAATTTCAGTAGAATATGTTACAAACTGAATGAATTATGTTCCCCCAAATTTATTCCCAAACTCCCAGTGTGACTATATGTGGAGAAAGGACCTTAAGGGTGTAATTGAAGTTAAATGAAGTCATGAAAATGGGGGCCTAATATGATAGGACTGGTATCCTTATGAGAAGAGGAGGTGATACAGGGAGTTTTATTTCTCCACATGCACACAGAGTAAAGGATATGTAAGGACAAAGTGAAGTGGTAGCTATCTAAAAAGCAAAGAATCCAGAAACCCTTTTCCAGAAGTGATTTGCAATGATCAACTCTTTCTGACCCCTAATAGAGTGGATGTTTTTCTCTGAAAGATGTTTCTGCTAAAGAAAATCTGCAAAAATCTGAGTGACAAATAGAGAATGCATGGGGCTACTCATTCTATATATTTCTTCAGGGCCTAAGACCAATACTGGCATCTGTTGGCAATCCTTACATACCTTTTTCTACCTAGATGTAATATCTTTAGTATAGTTCAATTTAAAATGACATTTTCATAGTTTCATCTTTGTTGTTTGTTTTACACGAATTCAAGGGAGATAAGGAAAATGATGCTGAGTTATATAGCCATGTAAGATAAAAGATCCTAATTTTAATTTTAAGAAGTTACATTTAAAACAGATTAAACTTCCTAAGCAAATGTATGAAGTTAATTCCTCATGCAATAAAGTTAGGGATTATCTTATAATGTTATCAATATAGAGGTAGAAATTCTCAATTCCTATCACTTAGCTATTTCTAAAATTTACTGTCTTTAAAGGAACACTCTTACATTGCTGGTGGGAGTGTAAACTGGTCCAACCTCTATGGAAAGGTGTGTGGAGGACCTCAAATTAATGAATATGGATCTACCATTTGACCCAGCAATTGCTCTCTTGGGAATCTACCCAAAAGAGACCTCAATGTGGGTACAAAGGGACATCTGTGCCCGAATGTTTACAGCAGCACTATTTATAATTGCAAGGACATGGAAGCAACCCAAGTGTCCCAAAACAGACGACTGGTTGAAAAAAATGTGGTATTTATACACAATGGAATACTACTCATCAATTAAGAATGACAAATTAGACGACTTCTTGACAACATGGATGTACTTAGAAGAAATCATACTAGCAGAAACAAGTCAAAAAGAGAAAGAAGCCAAATGGTCTCACTAATATATGGGACATATTGAAGAAAAATAAATAAATAAATAAATAAATAAACAAACAAACAAACAAACAAACAAATAAATAAATAAATAAATAAATAAAAGTCACGAGGAAAAGACAAAACAGGCTGAGCACCAAACTGAAGCACACAATGGACAGAAGGGAAAGGGGGAGGGGGGAAGGGGGGGCAAATCCCTGGGATTGCAAAGATGTGAAATTTATATATAAATAAAAAAATAATTATAAAAAAAATAAAATAAAATAAAATTTACTGTCTTTAGACCTTTATTATTACAAATGATTAAAAGTAAATAAATTGAGGGGAAGACAAAAATTAAATAAGTGTGAGCAACTAGCTTAAGCAAAACTCTCACAATATATTAGTTTTCCTAATATTCCCTTCATCGCTAGCCTCTTAATTTATAGGATTTTAGAATTTTGGATGTGGAAAAGATATTAGATAATTACACAAAGAATTGAAATTAAGTCCTTAATCTAGATTTTACTGCCAAGAGGCAAAATTATAGCGTCTATAATCATAGCACTAACCCATAACCTCTGATTCTTTCACTGATACTTGGTCCCTTTCCACTTTATCTCTGATGAATTGCTCTCTTTAACATTTATCTCTGGTAAAGTATCAAAGATAATTTTCTTTTACATAGCTGTGAGTAAACATAGTGATCTGGGATAAATCTACTTGCTTCTGTTAATAACAAAATTAGAATCTGAGTCCACCCAAGCTGAAGAATGTCAATTCGTAAGAGATTCAACTATCAGGATAATTAATGGAAACTCATATTTGCTCCTAAAGGACATACCTTTACTTATTGGGGAATACTGTTTCAGAATTGCTGCAATTTGATTTGGGCTTTCTAGGATTTAGAAACACTAAAAATTACCCATCCAGCCATTTAATTGGGAACTACTAAAAGATTATTTCCTAATGGTGAAGATCCTATGGAGAATAGTTTATGCTTTGATGTTTCTGCTTCCTTCTTCCTTTTCTTCTTTTCTAATTCCCTTTGCCACCTTCTTCCGGTATCCAGTTTCACACAAAGATCCCCAAAAAAACAGTTGCAAGCAAAGACTCAAGGAGGTTAATACAGGGAGAGAGACTAGGAACTGGAAGTTAAGGGAAACCTAGGGATTCAGAAACAAGAAAGTTACAGCATCTGTAAACAATCCTAGGTTGGAAAGCAGATCAGGAATAAGTAAGCAGACAACCTAGCCAACCCCAGCAGCAGGTATGAAGTGCTTGAAACAAAGCTAAATGTCTGTCTCGAAGAGCTACCTTGAGGCCTGTGGGTACAGGGTCACCACTTTGCACAGGGAACATTATTCTTGTTGTCCACCTTGAAGAGCAGGGCAGCAACACTGGGGAACTGAGCAGTATCTTTGAAAGGTTAAAGATGAATGATGGAATGTCAATCTCTCCCAGTAACGTCTCTCAAGAATGCTCTGGGGAAAAGTACTAAAATTTACACCAAAGTTAGGTACCCCCCTTGACAGTTTGCATGTTAGCAGAAATCAAAGCAAGAAGTTCAAGGACTTAAACTTTCAATGAGGGAAATGTTGTGGTCAGGGGTGATTGGGGGTCATTCCTGGACTCCCTGAGACCCCTGATTGGTTGATATGCTGCCTGCAAAATCTAGGTACTAAGTCTGGTAATTGCAGAATTTCCATGAGAACACCCCCACTCAGCAACTCTGTTCAGTACACACGCCTTTAATTTGGTGTTTTTTAATTCAGCTCCAAGGCTGTCGTCAGCCATTTTTCCCTCTTTCCTTTAACACTGACCACCTTGTTCCCTTTTATACCCTGAACAGAGCCAAGCAGTGTGCATTGAAATCCAACATCCTTTGTGTTGTTTCAGAAATCTGAGGCTGACATCTCCGGGGCCTTTTTGTTTCTCTTGCCTCTCTCTGCCGTGACCTGCCAACTCCTTTCGGCTCTCCTGGGCTTTCGTCATGTCCCGTATCGATTGTTCCCCTTTTCTTTATTTGCAGGATGCTGAGGATGAACCCTACAGCACAATGACGCTGGCTTTGGACATGGTTAGGTCAGCTTCTGACCCTGGGCACATAGGTCCAGTGATATTTCACCAGGCCAGAGTAGTTGTTGCATCAGCCGCTCATAAAGGAGTCAATTGATTTTTTTTTTCCAGACTGCTATTCTGAATTCACAAGGTCTTTTCTGGGATTTCTTTCTGCTTCTTTGAATGCTCTTTTTTTCCTGCTTCTTTTCCATCTTAGCCCTTATGATCCTCAGGTACCTAGTTTACTAATTACCCCCAATGCTGGCACCTGACAGCAGGTGGCCACAGTTCTGTTAATTATGTCCCCAGGCATAGGAATTCTCTTGTAATGACATCCAATCATCTACCTCTGGCTCTTGGGCTGAAAGCAGGTTGCAGGCATGCTTCTCTTCCCCTGAGCTCTTAAAATCTATTCTTCTGGCCTAGCACCTCAACATTCACATGCTGTGCCTTGAAGCAATGTGACAGAATAGCCAAGCATGCCATGCCTCCTGCAACAACTGGTGGAGTCACAGTGACCCTTGCTTCAGAGAAAGAGGAACTCGAGAGGGACCAGCACAATCAATTTAGCAGCCCATAGGCCAAAGAGGAAAGTGATACCAGAGGCATTCCAGATAGACCTGTAGTGGATCAAGACCCTTCGATGCTCACCCCCCTGATCCTGTTATAAACTATCCATTAACCCAAACAGTGCGCAGTTTTCCACAGAGAGTGAAACGAAGACAAACGGGAATCGTTGTTAATTCCTTGAGATGGGGAGGGCTGAGACTACTGCTGGTTGAAGAGGCCTAAGTTTCAAAAGAAGTAGGTTCCAATAGAAGTAATCATCCAGAGAGGGACTAGGACTGTTTTTTGTTTACAAAATGGAAAAATGGTCTCTATTCCTTGTTTCAAGTGAAACCAAGAGAGTTAATTGTGTGTGTAGATCCGAAAGGTTTGGTATTCCATGGAGGGAGGTGCTGTGCACGTACATGTAAACACACAAAGATATGTAGATATATAGATAATCCCTCATTGATTGTTTCCAGATACGGAAAGAAATGAATTATGGGTAAGAAGAACTGTTGAGCAGTACGTTTTGGTCAATTTGTAGGTACTTTAAAGCAATTGTGATGGATGTAGGAAAAGAAATCAATGGAGAAATATCAATAGGGATTTCACTGTAAATACAATATCCTAACAGCCTCACTAGTCATCAGAAATACTGAAATACTGCCTATCTGTAATGTGGGCATATTAAAAGGGGAAGACAACCTCTGTACACATAACTAATAAAAATAAAATAAAGCATACACTTAGCCTCACAAATGATGAGACTATTATCGAGGGAAACAGATAAAATTGGCCCTGGTCAAGATTAGAGATACCTTCTCTCGTCTACATCACTGCACAGTTTTCATTTGCATAAAAGACTTTTATAAGTGTCATTTTAACCTACTTTTCAAATACTCCTTCCTGTAAGATATCCAGGACAATTTCCATTTCTATCTATACAGAAACTGGCCAGGAAATTTTACCTAAGATCACAGCTTGTACCTACAGGGTGATTTGGTCTTAATCCCAGGTCATTCCTTTTGAGCAGGGTCATTTTCCACTATTCTATCCTAATGTGGGAATTAGGTCTCTTCTTTGAGGCCTCTGTCCTTATACCCTGTCCTCTCTTTTCAGAAAGCCTTCATATCATTTGTCCCTCCTTACTCAGTAACCTAGGCTCATTTAATGCCTGTTCTCTGTAATAAGACCTTCCTCTCGAGTCAGCAAACTACCCAGAGCTGCCCTGAATGATGCTGTACCAGTGGTCCTGGTGGGTCCCCTAACCTTCTCTTTGACTGATTCTACGTGAGCCCCCACCTAGCCTGCAGTTTCTGATCCTTATCCAATGAGTGGGAACACTACAGAAGGAGAATGATAAGAAGGAATCAATATGAGAACTGCTTGAACAAATGAACTCTAAAATTCCTATAAGCTGCAGTTTCCCCTCCAGCTGCAGGCCAGCCCTGGTTAGAAATAATTTACTTTCTTGCTGTGCTCACTGACCAACTGTCCATCATTCACATCTGCACTGATGAAATAATTCCCAAGAGAGATTTTTAATTTCTACTTGGTTTTGCTGGGTCTCTACTTTCTTACTTTGCCTCCTCTCTCATTATTGAGCACTTTGCATTTCTCTGTTATCTGCAGTCTTCTCAGTCCATTAATGCCCCCACCCCTGTGTGCCAATATATTTGGAACTGTTGACTCTTAAATGGGTCAGGGTTCCACATCAAGGATGCTGCTGTTAAGAACACAAGCGAGGCACTGCACCTAGGCTATGACCATTGTGTCCGTTCTTTCTATTGTGTTTAAACCTAAGGGGGAATGATCCTTTATTCTCTCCCCACATCCGTGGAACCTTTTCTTGACAACTTGAAAACTGAGATGGGTAGCAGTGGTTAGGATTATCACTTTCCCTTGATAAGTGTGAGTAAATTGCATCATTCTGATGCGATCTGGACTCACACAACAGACTCTCTGTGTCAACTTGCCTGTGTTCTCAACAAAAGATGACAGGTTGTAAGTTCCAGCATCAGAAGAGAGCTACTGGCTTTTGTTGGCAACCATAGTTGTTCACTGGCAGCTTGAGAAATAAGACTTCCCAGGTCATATGAGGATAGGCAGGGGGTTCATGAGTTTGAAAGTAGAGGAAGAAGCAAAGTAGGCAAGTTGTGCATTGCTGTGGCCTCTATTCCTCTGCACCTTCCTCCAGGCAGGGCTCATCTCCATCTCTCATCTCATCCTGACATGAGGGTCAGATAGTAAGAAATACCATATAAGCACTCCCATTTCCTGAATAGGCTTCCTGGGAAAAACCCAGAATCGCCTTTGTGGCTACAAAAGTTATCTTTGTAAGTGTCTACCATCTCTGTTAAACCTCACTAGTTTGTACAACTTCTGCAAGCTCAACTTTAATACTCATCAGATTTTGGATATTGTTTTAAGTTTTAAGTAAGACCAAGCCAAACTTTTAGGAACATTTTAGACCTAATCCTCAACAGCCATAGCTTGAGTCCTTAACAACCACCTAGCATTCCAACTTCTGCCCAGGCTCTAGGCCAAGCCTCATCAGTCAAGGAGAAGTATGAGCAGTTCTAGTCCCATATTCTGGCCCTCAGTAACAAGCTTTCCTTACAGACAGCCTTGCTGGCCCATGGCTCCCAGGTCTGAGTGACTACATACTTGACATCTAACTCACTTTATAGTTTGCACTAAGCCTCCTCTAGGAAGATTAGTCAAGAGCGATGAGCTTTCTCCTCAGCCTAGAGAAATGTCCACCTCTTGGTCTTAGTTTTTGTTGGTCCTTTCAAATGATTTCCAGGGGTCTTTTTGGACCATAGATTGTATTGCTGGTGCAATTAGGTACCTGAGCCACCAGTTGCTTAACATGGAAATGAGGTCTGTTGGTACCACACTTGGTCTGATTTTGTGTCTTAGCTGCTGCACTCAACTTTTTCTTTCTCCCTACTCTCTCAGATGAAGTAGTCTAGTCTAGACCCATATCTAGACCCTTCCAGGGCTTTGCCGAGCTGCCAAAAATGAACAGACCTTACTTGATTTCATCAGTAGTCTCATAATACTCACCTTATTCAGTCATTTTTATACAAGCATCACAATCTTTACTTTATGGGTGCTATCACTGAGGTTTATGAAGATGAATAACTCCCTACTTTCACAGAGCATATAGTCCAGAAGAGACAGGCAAGAAGAATGAGGTCTGTCCTGAGTCAGAGTGGTTGCTATGAGGAAATCAATCCAGAGTCCATGAATGAGTGGTACTCAATTCCCCCAAACAGAGGCACATGGGAAGGAGAGCAGGTTTAAGAGGAACAGAAAGTATCATTTTTGACAATGTATTTGAAGCACTGATGTCTAGTTGGAGTTGTCCATTTGTATGGGATACAGAAGTCTGGAGAGAGGATAGGAACTTGAACTAAGCTTTCAGGTTCAGTTTTCCTGAACAATATACAGGGGCAAGTTAAATGCTAAGGACACCCAGAAATTGTGGGTATAAGAGAGAGCTAAAGAGAGGGGCCTGGAAAACATCAGCATTTAAGGGTGAAGGGGAATGAAAACCAAGTGATTTCAGAAAACATCTCTCTTACTTGGGCATAAAAAGCATCAGGGAATAGATGGTCTCTTCAAAAAAAAAGAGAGAGAGAGAGATGGTCTCTTCTCTGCACCTTAGCTCAATCTGTAGTTTAGTCCACTCAGGATCCAACCAATCTCTGTTGTTGCTGGAAAAAGAATAAGGGAGCTGAGTGCTGTGGCCTCTGCTATGAAGGGATAAGAATTCTCCTCCTCCAGATTTTCTGGATATTAGTGAGGGTGAAGGAGAAGCTGAGATTATCATGTCCACAGTTCCTGAGTATTTCTCACTCTCTTTCTTCACAATATGGGGATGAGAGATGAGTGATCAAGTGGCATTCTGAGAAAAACTTCTGTGCTCCTGAGAGAGGTTTCCTGGGCATCACCAAACAACGGCCGGGACTGATAAATGTCCAGGTTCAAAAAGGGCTTCTACAGCAGAGGTCCTCCACATAGCACAATTAGTGAAGAATAAACTCTAATCTGTACTTAGGGACTAGAGGAGCCAGTGTGTGTGATTTGTATTAAAGAAGAAAAAGGAAACAGACAAAAATATACAGTTGTAATAATAGTGCCTACAAGTATAGTAGAACACTGAAGCTTTCACATGATTGTGTTGAATTAGCTGCACAGTGATTACTAATGAACATTATTTTACAGTTCCAGGATATGGAAAAAGTCGTATGCTTATTGTACTAAGGATCCTGTTGATGCCCCATTTTCAAGGTTAGTCTGCTAACAACCCTGGTTGTTTTCCTGAGAAATTTGAGAACACAGTATAGGTTGCTCTACGTGAAAAACTCTTTTTAAAAACTCTGGTGTCTCTAGCAATAGATCAGATGTTCTCACTAGTCTCTTAAGTCACTTCTGTCCATCTGACCTAGGAGGTCCACTTGGGAGGTATTTTTAAGCAGTACAGATGACTTACTGTCTGGCGTCCAGATATCGAAAGACTGCTGGCAAAAACTACCCTTATCCCGTTAATGGAGAAGTCCTGTTAATGGATAAGGCACCCTGTATCTGTGTGATGAGGTGTCCTGGAACAAGTTCACCTAGAGACAAAATACAGTGACAGACCAGTCCCTGCTGACAATGGGACTCATTAATATTGCAGATGGGGGTGGGGGGGGAGTGGTGGGGCGGTGTTAACACTAGAGACTAGAAAGGAAGTCTAACAACTGTATGCAAGAATATTTCTTCTGGAAAGCAAACTTTTTTCTCACCCATTTGCAAAGCTTTCATATTATTTGTCCCAAAATGTTTTTTGCGGTCTTGTGCTTGAGAGCAAGAAAATTCATGGTCTCCATTGTACGACTGTAAAGAACAGACGTCAGTAGGCCCAGTTTCCAGAACAAAAAGCAGAAACTTCATCTCTTTACGTAGCAGGAGTCTGTTGAGCATCTGTGAAGTACCAACACCTACTATGTGATGACCATAACATGGTCTTTGCTCTATGCAGCTTAACTTGCAAGTCTGAAGGAGACAGATGATCAGCAAGCAGTAAGGTAATGATGGCAAATTTTAAAATTGCTAAAATAATGGGTTTTGTAGATTCTATCACTTGTTCAAATTCTTTACTGCTTCTCTCTCTTCTGCCATTTCATATGGAGCTTCTTCCCGAGGTTCTTCCTTGGAGAATGTGTATTCTTACCTAAGATCAACTTCGGATAGAGGATTGGCTTTCACCAGTGAACTGGGAGTGGAAATGATCGATGCCACATCAAGCAGAGGTGAAAGAACCATGGTGTGGTTTTGCCCTTCCTTTTTTGCCTCTGTCTCAAGAATTGAGTGTCCCAGACAAGCACTGCTTTTACTCCCAATCCCTAAATGAAGATGGCATGCGGGAGCGATTCTCACCCTCCCACAGCGAATGCCAGAGAGACAAGAATGAGAAATAGAATCTCTGTTGCTGCAAGCCACTAAAATTTGGGGACTGCTTGTTATGGCTGCATGACCTAGAGAAATCTGATTAGTACAGTGAGTGTTTATGTGTTGTGATGTGGGAGGAAAGAGGATTTTCCAGATGGTCTGTAAGAGCTTGTCTCAGGAGCTGACGTTTTTATTGAGTGGCCTGAGATCACTGTGTACCCCATAGAGTACCTAATTTCCCTCCGTTAAACTTAGGCCTTTTCTCCACAGATGACACTGTGTTCACAAAAAGGCTAGATTCTGTGTGACACCCAGAAAGCATGTAATTAAAAGATGCATAACTGAATTTCCATGCAGATTCGTGGAAATTCCAAAAAATTTCTCAAACATTTATGTTTGGATTAAGTCTAAAGCATGTTTTGCCTCAAGCTCCTTGTTCCTTCATTTGAAATCTGTATGGATCTTCAGGAAAATGGAACCCATATGTTTCTCATTCATTTACACTTACCTCATGAAAATACTGTTTGAAAGAATCACTTGATGCTTTAAGCTCTTGAAATCATATTTTCCTTCTCAAAGTGGGAAGCTGCCTTTCCTGTGGTCTGTACCTCAAAGGAGAAAAATATGTTCATCCTTTTGGGGTGTGGTGAGGTCCCCAGTTCAGACTACTTCTCTCTCTTGACCACAATAAAAAGTTCTCCCAATGTGGCCTCCATTATCATCACCACTTTGCAAGCTGCCAAATTAAACCACAGCATCCAGTCATTGGAACAAGACATGTTTCTTTCGAGAAAATGAAAGATTCAAAGACAAAGAGTCTGACATTTTCTCAGGCACCTACTCTTTGCACAGACATTTAATCGTTTTCTTTGCAACCAAGTCAAGTTCAGTATTTTATATCTTATAAGCTGATAAGAAAAGTAATTTTGGAATCTTACTTCTTCAATATTTAGGAAACCTTTGAACATTTTTACCACAACATAACTAGCCCTTTGTCCTCAAGCTAGCTTACTATTGTAAGGCTTCTTCCTCAACACAAAACCACTTGTAATTCTCCAAACATGTTATGTTTCTGCTCCTTTGTAAAGGCTCTTCTCACTAGCTGGAGTGCCTCATCCTCTCATCCTCCAGGTGCTTTTTTTACTCCTCCTTCTAGTTTCTGCCAAAAGGTTTCCTCCTCTGTGATCTCCATGCAATTACATGCTTCATCTCCAGTGCTCCCACATGGCCATCCACACACATCCATTTACCATTTATCTCATGGTGTTATAATTATTTATTTGCAGAGTAATTAATTTCCAATAGATTTCATCCTATTTGAAGGCAGGGAACAGGCTTTAATTGTCCACATCCTCATCACCAGAAAAAGAGGCCCCAATCACTGTTCATTGGTTGTTTAAATGGCTACATACATGTTTAAGTAACCTGCAGTATTCATCTTAAAATCTTTTAACACAGTGAGACACTATCTGGGATATTTGGGATCAGAGAAGTAAATTCAAAGTTTCAAGTATAAAAAGCAGAATTGATCCAAAAAACAATAGAAAAAGGTAAAAGAGAATACTGCTGCCACAGTGAAAGCATAAAGGAGGGGAGAGCCAGCCCATTATTGAGAGAATTCCGACAGTGTAGACACAGCTTAGACTGAGTTCTCAACAACTCTAGTTCTGCAGTGTTTCATGTTAATTTGTTTTATAATTTTTCTGCAGATAATTTCTAGGGTTTTTTGTCTCTACTTTTTGTTGTTTGCTAATCCAATTTATATCTTTAAAATTGCTGAATTTTTGACAGTTAAACTGAAAGTGGTTTCTAGAGAAGGTAGAAGTACAAGGTGTTCTTTTAATAACTTTTCACTATAAATACTATATACATTTAAGATATGTGGATATATACATCATTATGGTATATCTGCTAATTTTGTATGTGTATATATATTATATATATATATATATTAGAGAGGGAGGTCTAAATAGTGTGTGCTCATGTTTATTTAGTATTGGACATTAATGTATTTCAGGTCTCAACTAAAGATTTGAATGTGTTCAAATCTAAAATGCTTAATTACTACATTGCCTTAAAGGAAAATTCTAGATTCATTTTGTGTGGAAGACAAAAAGCCCAAGAATTTAATGAGTTAAAAACTCACTATTGCATTATAAAAGCTAGTTGGAGTCTAGTTTTAGTATTTTGATTAACACAATGAAGAAATGGATTTTTTTGCATGAGAAACTAAGCAAGTAAATCAAATACAGGTTCTCTTGAAGCAATGAAAGTTTCAGTAAAAATAAACTCCCTTTCTCACCACTTCTTACCTCACACCTTTGAGAATCTTTTGCAGAATTTTCTATGTGTTTTGTTAAAAACTTGTATTGAGCCAGGCACGGTGGCTCGTGCCTATAAGCTTCAGCCTATGAAGCGGCCAGGGCTAGGGATCACGGTTCAAGTCCCGCCTGGGGCCCGCAGTGAGACCTAGTTCCAAAAAAATAGCTGGGCATGGTGGCGTGCACCTGTAATCCCAGCTACCTGGGAAGCTGAGACTGGGAATTGCTTTAGTCTGTGGTACCCTGGGCAACGAGAGCCTGCGGTTCTACGGGCAAAAAATAGCCAGACCTAGTCTGAAAAACAAAACAAACAAACAAAAAACTTGTATTGAGAAGCAGTTGTGGGAGGTTGGGGGGGGGCTGAAAAGGATAAACTTCATTGGGTATTTCAGAGTCTGAAAATCTTGACACATGAAAAGGGTGAGCACTGAGTAGTATGAAAGAGTGATTCTTATCTCCTAGAGACTTTTTCAGTCATCAATGCCTAAAGTAAACTGATGAACTTACCAGACTGGGTGACCCTTAATAGATATAACTGTGTATGGGCTCATTGTACCATGAAATTAAATTTTAAATCTGAATTGATGAACAAAATGCTGGTTTGATATTGTTGAACAATAGTTTTTAATAGTTCTGTAACTCTTTCCTTTCCATGAGAATTAACCTGAACTTGAGACTATGAGTAAGTTTCCTGTTTCTGTAAGACTGTATCTGAGTTTGACCACTTGTTAATTAATTATATTTGGGGATAATAGAGTTGGTTATCCACAGTGGGAAGCTCCTTCATGTTTAGTACTTTTTCCTTTTTTCAAGTGCCTTTAAAGAGACCATATGCTTTCCCTCTTCTTGTTCATTCCATTGATCACTCTCCACAGTCTATAGGACCCTGCTCTATCCATAACCCCAACAGTGCCATTTCCTCAATTTTGTCCTTTCCTGCTTCCTCAATTCAGGGTTCTTCCTTTCTTGTCCATGTAAATGTCCTAGTTTTCATTTCTTTCATAAGAAAGAACATTTTAAAAGGAGTCTATATTTACTTCCTTTACTTTTCCACACCAGTTCATTCATTTATTGACAACAAATAGCTCAGCTTTCTATAAAAATGACTTAAGTAATTTGCCAACCCAGTAGTCTCATCCTACCTGTGTTCTCCTGGTCCTGGGCATTGTTAACTATTTCCTTCTTCTTGAGTATCTCTTATCCTCCCTTCTAAAACAAAAGTTCTTTTTTTTTTTTTTTAGACTTAAGAAGCTTTAATCTTTTTTAAACCTTTTTTTATTATATATATATAGATATATATATATATCTATATATATATTTCACATCATTGTAATCCTCAGGGGTCACCCACCACCTCCCCTCCCTGGCTACTCCTGCTGGTCCCCCTCTCCTCCAATTGTATACTTTTGCTTGGTTGCCCATATATTAGTGAAACCATTTGGTTTCTGTCTTTTTCTTTCTGACTTGTTTCTACTAATATGATTTCTTCTAGGTACATCCATGTTATCATAAATTTGTCAAATTTGTCATTTTTAATTGATGAATAATATTCCATTGTGTATATATATCACATCTTTTTCATCCATTCATCTGTTTTGGGACATTTAGATTGTTTCCATGGCCTTGCAATCATAAATAGTGCTGCAATAAACATCCAAGCACAGGTGTCCCCTTGTATAAGCATTGCATTCTCCTTTGGGTAGATTCCCAGAAGAGCAATAGTTGAGTCAAATGGCAGTTCCATTTTCATTAGTTTGAGGGTCCTCCATACTGCTTTCCATAGTGGTTGAAACAGTTTACATTCACACCAGCAGTCTAAGAGTGTTCCTCTCTCTCCGCATCCATACCAGCACTTGTTGTTGCCTGTTTTTTTGATGTGGGCCATTCTTACTGGTGTAAGGTGGTATCTCATTGTGGTTTTGATTTGCATTTCCCTGATTGCTAAGTGATGTTGAGCAATTTTTCATGTCTACTGGCCATTTATAGTTCCTCTTTGGAAAAGTGTCTTTTTAGTTCTTCTCCCCATTTTTTGATTGGGCTTGTTTCGTTTTTGTTTAGTTGTGTGAGTTCCTTGTGGATCTTTGTTATTAAACCCTTATCACTCTTGTGGAGGGCAAAATTTTTTCCCATTCGGTTAGGCTTCTTTTTGTCTTTTCTGTTGTCTCTTTTGCTATACAGAAGCTTAAAAATATGGAACACTTAATGAATTTGCATGCTATCCTTGTGCAGGGGCCATGCTAATCTACTCTGTATCATTCCAATTTTAGTGTATGTTCTGCCGAAGCAAGCACTAAAACAAAAGTTCTTTTATCTTTTGTTGATTCTGTTTTCCTATTGTGTATGTTTCCTCCCATATTCCCCAGTTGCCCTGATCTTACTCTCCCTCACCTCACTCCTAGTTGTCTCATCATCTTTTCTGGTTTCCACCATCAATGCCTCCTTTGACTTCCAGATCTACATGCTATTTGGTCTCTCGTCTTAGCCCTTGACCCACATGACTAAAACACAAATTATCTCCCGTTTCTTCACACTGAAGAAACTACTAAATCTTATTCTGACTTCCCAATAAAGATCAAGACTTGGGAATAAAATCCAGAAGCTTCTAAGTTCTAAGTAGTGAGAAATTTACGTGTATGCACACGCGCACATACGTGTATGTGTGCATGTGCTGTGCTAGTGCCTATATTCAGCATGTTGGAATATCTTTTTCTTTTGTGTCTTCACTCACTATTTACTCACTGGCTTATCCATTCACATATTCAACCACTTATCCATGACTCCCTTTTCTCATCCATTTAAATAACATTATTATGTTCCTTATTTTATCAAGAATACAAATATGTGTAACACATAGTCTCTGACTTCAAAGAATTTAGCAGGAAAAAATTTGCATCAAACTTTCTAGATGTTATAAAAATATTCAAAATTTGTGATACTGAATAGGAAATGGCCACTATTATTAGAAGAGGTAAGTTCAGGTAGTCATCAAAAATAGATAATATAAGACATATTTAAAGATGATATGGTGATGATTATGTGCACATGCTTGAGATGATGCATGGGCAAAAATAGTGAGATATGAAATACACTGTGTTCTGATAAAAAAAACAACAGGGTGGAAGACACTGAAGCAGTAGATTAGACAGTTAAGAGACTTGTACTTTCCATGTTCAGGAGTAAGCTCTATCCTGAAGTTCTGAGAAGATACTAAAAGTTTGGAACTTAGGATTGTTGATTGAGTTTTATCTTCTCTTCAGGTTTTTGCTATTACCTGTCCACTTCTAGTCTTTACTATTCTGACTTTAGGCTCTGTTTGTGGTAAGAACACAGTTTTCCCTCTCAACAACTCTTAGGACCATTGGAATCATTTCTAGTTTTCCAGTAGAACTCTATTTAATGCTAAAGGGAGATTATTGCAGAAATGTTATCTATAAACCAATAGTATAGTTTCCTAAAGATACATATATGCCATTCTATTCAAAAGAGAAAAAAAGATATACTTGGTTTCCAAATATCTTTCTTCTGTTTAACTACTCTTACCACCAGTGCTGTTACTCTTAACAGCCTTATTCCAGCAGATAGCTAGACAGACAGACAGACAGACAGATAGATAGATCTTGTACCAGTTGCCATGCAGATTGTTTTATTCATAACACTTCACTTGATTCACATTGAAATAAGTTAAATCAGTGTAATATTTATCAGCATCCCCTTATATAAATAAAAATGGAAACAAAGGGTTGTCTCCAAGATCATACAGCTAGTAAGTTCCAGAATGGTCCATATCAACTGATACCAGCAAATTCAAGTTTTTACTGACATGCTTAAAAACAAGAGTCATGTATATGGAGAAGCCTGGATCACAGCAGCAGGCATTATAAATGCTTGCTAGCCACAGCTAGGCTCTTGTCCTTTCTGCTGCTAAGTATCTTCTCTCTCTTTTTTTTTTTAAATCCTTTTGCCTAGTAGAGCACTTTACTGGGATGAAAGAGTAAACTCTCAGATTTGAAAACTCCTCCCCAGAGCTAAGACTCTTATAATTCCCTTGAACGGAACATTTTATGGGGAGGACTCAGGTGGGAGAAGTGTTAATCTGACATATGGTCACTCTTAAATGACCCAAGGGAAAATTAATAACTGGGAGTAAAAAGTGTTTTACTTCTTGTCATTCTCTTGGATTTGAACCTTAATGAGAAAGGGATATAGTAAAAGGACAACTGAATCCTTTTCTTGTCAGGTTTGGAGAGATTCCTCATGTTTTTTTGAGCTTCTTTTTAGTAACTTTATCAACCAAATCATCTTTGAATATAAAATAAAATAATCCATGAACTCTGGATTTTATATAACATTGCCAATGCAAAGGATTTCCAGAGTTCACAAATCTACCAGGACCATCTTGCAGGGAACTCACAACTAAGACTAAAGTTGGGTTGTCCCTTTCATCAGAAAATGAAGATGTAGCTCGTTATCATCATCAATACCTAGACAGCACATCTCATATAAATGTGACGTGTACCCCACAATTGTCTTCTAGAGCAGGAATAGTCATCCCCATTTTTGAGATTAATACATCAAAATTTTAATAGTGAGAAAACTTATTCAGTGTGCAGATATTTTAAAAGGCAAAGGTGAATTTCAAAACTCAGTTTGATGTTTTCTCATACCCTGCTTAGCATCAGCAAGTCAGTATATAGGGTTACATAAACCTTCCTTGCTATTCAAGATCCAGAGAGGCTGTTTATCCTCAATCCTTCTGTATTCTGTCATCCTCTCCTCTATGGGGTAAGTTCCTATCTGAGATACCACCCACTATTTGTTGACTTACACTCTGCCTGTGCCTTCTTCTTCTCTCAGAAATCACTCCTGTCTATTAACAACCCTCTGTCAGCTTTCTCTTCCTCTTGTGCATCTTTCACTTTGACTTGAAGGTGATTCAAACTTCACACTATGAATTCAGGGACTCACACAGCCTCTCTGTCGACACACAGCTCCATACTCTCTAGCATGATCTTTTTCTTGAATTCTGTGCCACCCACCATGCACACTCTGGATTGTTTCTAACTTCCTGTCTTATTCAGTGGCTCCCCTTTACTGTGCCAGACAAAGAGACCAATGAAATGGACTCAGTGGCAATGTTAATAAGAGATCAGAAACCAGACATTTGGAGGGAAAGTCACAGTGATCAAAAGTTGTCAACAATTTTGTCCCGGGGCAATAATTTCACTCATAAGGATATGAGTTGAAGGCCGAGTTTGAAGGCCGCAAATTCTATCTTTTCTGCCTTGCATGTGTGTGTATGTGTAATTATTTATTTGAACATGGAAATGAAATCTTTAGAGGAGCAATTACTGTGCAGAACAGACAGCTCTTCCTTCCTAAGTTCAAATGGTGTAGTGCAGCTTCTGCAAATTGGCCCATTTTCTTAGATCATCTCAATGTCCCACCTCCTCCTTGGAGCTCAAGTGCAAAGCTGCTCTAGGAAGATGAAATATCTGTCCAGCTCATTGCCAAGGGAACAATTATTTATAGCCCTAAGAGTTTTCTGAAGCATAAGCAATAATAATGGCTTATATCATCATTATCACCACCATCATCATATCATCTCTTTGGCACTTTACAGTATGATCTCAAAATGTTCCCACACCTAATTTATACTTCGATCCTTGTTAAAACCACCCTGTGAGTTAGGTATCAGTGGCCCCATTTTTTATTTAAGGAAACGGAAGCTTTAAGAAGATACAGTGCAGAAAATGAAACCAAAGCTAATCCCCAGGCCTCCTTGTGTTTAGGCCAGTCTTGCTCCACCATTTCATTGCTATGTGTAGTCACTACTAAATGACTCCTTCCAGAGGGAAATGATGTGGTCTAGTGGGTAGGAGCAACAGTTCCAGAAGCACCTTCTCAGGTTTCAAATCTTAACTTTGGTGTTTGTATTGGTACAGTCTTGGCCACCTTCATTGAGACTTCCCATTCTCTTGCTGTAAAATGGAAGTATTCACTCATGATACTGAGATGAAGATAAAATAATACATAGAACATTTGGGTTTAGTACAACACTTGACCTAAATCAGGGACCCCAAAAAATGTTACGAGAAAGTTACTCTTCTTTCTATTCAGAAATCTGAAAAGTTCTAAAAAAAAATATAATTTCATTGAAAAGCTTAACCTACAGGGACCTGAGTTTAATTTTGTTTTCTTTTTATCATTTAAAAACTTTGCTTTAAGTCTGTTTCTCTGACTTAATGTGAATAGCCATGAAGTTTGCAGTAGAAATATTTGTATTTTATTGCCACAGACACCCCCTAGGTGTATTACATAATATTCAATGTATGTATTATCTTACTTTTCTGAACTCTACAAACATTTTGTATTCTGAAACACAGCTGTCCACAAGGGTCACAGCAAGCAATGGTGGGGCCACACTTCTATCCAGGTAGAATTAGCATTAGTGAAGGATCATCATATTTCTACTTTGCCTGATTCCTCGGGTCATTATTTCTTTTACTGTCTGATCTGGACCATTTTTCCAGTCAGTCTGGGGTTCTGGAAACCTTGGATCAAGCATGGAAAAGATCGCTAATCCTAGGTGGGGTGGCTGGGGAAAGGTTCAAATGCCTGAGAGCGAAAACAAAGACACAGAAAAAGGATTAGTACCAGCAGACACCAAGCAGAATTAAACCTCCAAGAGATTTATTGGAGGAAACACCTGTGCAAGGAAAAGAACTGAGGACTTCACAGATAGCCTGACATCAATAAGAGAAAGAGAAGGAAGGGGAGTTATGTGAGAAGAACCATGCATGCCAGCATAAGTCCAAGAAGATCTTGGCTAGAACACAAGGGAGTCTGAGCATACATGTGCTTAGGGGAGGACTGTGATGGACAAAAACAGCCCAGTTCTTGTACCATGATTGGTCACGTGCTGGAACCAACCTGCAGAGACTGGTCAGCACAAGTGCTGCAGGGACATAAGCACCAGCTAAAGGCTCTCTTGAGGTCAGGCTGAGCAGCCTATCTGTGACTTCCACAAAAGGGAATCCTGTCAAGAGCCATTCTGAGTCTGGAAGAAATGCATCATATTGAGAACAAATCAGAAACAAGTAAAGCAAGGACATACTATTATAACATTATTAATCAAAATAATAAGACAATTTTTAAAGACCTCAGAGGATATTGAGAACTTGGTTAGGGGATCTGGGCACAAGCCTTGGTGTCAGGACAAAGTTGTGACACATTAAGAATTGACTCCAATCCATCCCACCATTCCCAGAAAACAGAAGCAATTATTCGACCACCCAGCAATTCCATATGGTCCTCTGGGGAAATCACACCACCACTTCCTCTTCCTTCTGAATACTGCTTGAGAAATTCCAACAGTGCTCTGTACCCAGCAGACCCCCTGCAGGACACACTGTACGGTCTTGGACAGAGGCTGGACGTTATTTCTCCCCAAGTCAGATAGCTTCACTCTAGATTGAAGACCTTTTCTATGGCTGTTTCCATCATTCTCTGACCTCAGCAGAATCCTCCTCTAATAAGAAATACTTTGGGGTCTTACTCCGAGCTAGGGAATTTGGAACTGGTCTCTCTAGGGTAAGAAAACTTGCTGGGCTTGTCAGACAAACCAATTCAGAAGACCAGAAATCTAAGTCAATAGGTGTTTTCTTCAAAGATCAATACTAATATATTTAGTGCTATTGAACTTCATTAAATATGTATTGGTTCTTTTTATTCTCAGCTTCAAATCGTTCTAAGTGTATTCTGCATGCAAATGAGTACTTAAAGCTGATGAGCAACTTTCATGTCGGGTTGCACAAATGCTCTGTCTCCAAGAGCAGGGTGTTTGCCCAAGCTCAGTTTCATTCACAGAATGAGGAGACAATGAGCTGTACTGAGCTAACTCCTCCTGGCACAGGTCCTGTTGGAATATTCTCCTGTTGACCGGCTGGTCACATGCCCTTCAGATGCCAATGGAAACTGAGAATGTGCATTGAATAAGAACTGTGGGACTCCGTAAGCAAAAGTAGTATTTAGATCCTCCTAATTTGTGACCAGTAGAACTTTAAGAAATTAAGTGAAGCATTCACTTTTAAAGGGAGTCCCATTTGGCTCTCCTTGCAGCCAATGTCTAACCCTCTGCTCACCTATCAAGAGGATTCAGGTCCACTTGGGCTGAAGAACGAGTAAATTTTAATTGTACACGTTAAGTCAAGTAACAGATGAAGCTCTAAACTGCAATGGAAATTCTCATACTCCTTGAGATCTCCTTGAAGGCAAAAGCTCCAGGAGACTTATAACTAAAAATGGAAAAAATAGTAATATAGGAATAATAAGAGAAACCAAAAAGAACAAGTTTGAGTTGTTTAGCTCCAGCCATGCTTCTGTCCAGGAGTTTCCAGTAGTTTGTGACCAGACATACAGATGTAGATTTTTGACTTTTGGTTTGAAAGTTTATGTTCTGGCATATAGACTATAAAAATTTCTATCGCTGGGAGAAAAAAAAGGTGCCTAATACCCATCAATCTCAAGGACATTTCATGATAGAACATGTGATTTGGAGTCATAGTTTTGCCATCAAATCCTGTCTTCCCACTTCATAATTTTCTTTCTCCTTCCATAAAACAGGTTCAATGAGTATGGAGTCCACAGGGCTAAGATGAGTCCTAAATGTGATGACTGATACAAAGTACCTTTAAATAGAATGTAATAGGAATATGAAAGTTACCTCCTACACACCAAGGCCAGAATCAAATGGATTTCTGTCATCCCTGTGATCCTCCTTAATTTAGAACAATGAATGCATTGTTTTATCAGGTCATGGGAGACACGTGTATAGTTTTATTTGGTCATAGGAGACACAGGTACAGTTTTATCAGATCATGGGAGACACAGGTATAACCACATAGAAGAGTCAGGTGTTCTCTAAGTGTGCAGTGAAGACCCAGAGAATTCCCAGACTTTGCACTCAGGAGACAGAAGAACATTTCACAAGTATCTGGCAACTGCACTAAGAAGTGGTTCCAGTCACCAAATACTGGGGCCAATAGCCAGTAGTGAATATCAGCTCTGAGAGATCTAGAGAGAGCTAACAGTAAGGCTTAGAAGCCATTAAGCTGTTTCTAGAACATTCACCCACATGACAGAGACCCATGTGATAGCAGAAAAGGAGCTAAAATCTAATAAGATTTTAAAAGGTATTATGTTATTAACGAATTGCTGTGTACCAAATTATCCCAAATACAGAGATTTAAAACAATCAACATTCACAATTTGCATGGCTCAGAAATCCAGGCATATAGGTTAGCTGGATATGGACTCTGGGGATCTCATGAATTGAAATTGAGGTGTGGCTGGGGTTTCATTTCTAAGTTTGAATGGGGAAGGATTTACTTCCAAGGTCACTCACATGCTTCCTGGAAGACATCCCAGTTCTCTGCAGGCTACCTGAGTGCCTTGCAATGTAACAACTGGCTTCCCTCTTCCTGAGCTGCTCGGAATATAGCAGCTGACCCTTCTCAGAGTGAGTGATTATAAAAGGGTGTGGGGGGGATGGGGGGAATAACCAAGACAGAACCCACAATCTTCTTTTAACCTTAAGTTGGAAGTAACAGTCTATGATTTCTACAATTCTGCTTTCCAGTAGTGAGTCTGCATGAAGTACAGCCTACACTCAGGGGGAGGGGAAATAAACATAGCCTCTTGAAGAAAAGAGAATCAAAGAATTAAATACACATCTCTAAAACCACCACACACATTGATGTGGTAGCAGAAGATTTCAGTTAAGCTACTGAGTCTATTGGTAATTCTGGTAATGTTGGTAATGAAAGATCTTGAATGAAAGGGAATACGAATGGACTCTGTTTAACGCATTCTAAATAAGAAATTAGTGAGTGAGCTATCAAGCTGTCTGTATGAGGGTTCTGTGTTTATAGAACACATTTCCTTTCATTCTGGATAGAGTTAGATGTTCTATTCCCAATGTCCTTTATAGAGAGAAGATCTAAGAGACTAAGATTGCCAGTGAAAGGTGGGTGGAAGATATATTCATCCTTTCTGGGCCTGCCACATAAATGTGTCTCCCAACCCTCCCTGTTCTCTACTGAATTGCAATACTAACTGGAGATAGTTCAAAGACTTGAAAGAGGGTGGAGTTGTAAGAGAAAGGAACCTAAGTCTTCAAATAAACAGTTGGAACTTTGTCTGACAGGAATATCTCCTATGAATCAACTTCAGCAAAAGGAAGCTTTTGCTGTTTAAATCATTGGGACTTGGAATATTGCTTGTTACAGTAGTTAGCCTAACTTATTCATTCTCTTTTAGGGTAGGTAGTTCAACAGTAATAGGTTAAATAATATTTAGTTTTTAGACTGTTGTAAACATGAATTAATATGACTATATTCACTGAGGGCTTTTAAAGAAATTCAAGTGTAAACTCGTGAAGCTTAGTCAGCGTGGTTATTTTAAATATCTGCTGTGTGCTACAACCCCAAAATTGCTAGTTTAAAGCTCTGATATATTCTGAAAAATAGACTAGAAACTCTTGTTTCCATTCTAATTCTGATTATGGAACTTACTATACAGCACAAGATTATTAGTTAATAAGTCATATACATTCCACTTGGATTTGGAGAAAATCAGCTAATAAACAACATCGCATAAGGGTTAAAGTTATAACCTTTGGAGTTAGACCTTGTATCCTATCTTTTTACCATTTTTGATTTATGTAACCTTCTGTTTCTTAGTTTATTTGAGTCTGAGTTTCCTAACATACAAAATGAAAATGATGATCATAATAAAAAGGATTATAATAACAATTACATCATTTACTTGATAATACTGCTGTGAGGATTAACTAAGATAATTTATGAAGCTTACATAGCAATTACATATCATAGATGCTCCACAGGTGTTAGCTATTATTACTATCATTGTTTTAATTTTTGTTATTTTGGGGAGGGAAATTAACATTTTGCTAGTTTCTAATTGTTGCTTTATGAGGAGAAATAAATAAGGTTATGCAGAAGATGGGATTAAAGATTGTAATTAATTGAGGAAGTCAAAAAAGACCATTTATTATGGTTGACAGCAACAGTCTTATAAGAAGCCTATTTAAGTATTTGACTGTAGATGGAAGTCTCCTAAGAAACAATACCCCATATCTGCCAGATGCAAGAATCTGTGAGTTTCCAGTCATAAAGGTAAGAACATAGAGACCCTGTCACTTAGATTGTCTTTTGGAGTCAGCTGTGGCCATGAAGTGAGAGACTTGGATAAGAGAAAAAAAAGAAGAGGTGATTTGGCTTTGACTAGTCTCAAAATCAATAACTGGTTGACCCAAGGTATTTGGAGGAGATGGACCGTTCAGATATGTGTCATGCATGAATCACATGTCAGAAATACCATCTCAAGAAGAGATGGAGGTAATTCTCAAAGTTTTCTTGGAAAAGCTAGGATAGGAGACCAATTTAACAGGTAGGCCAATACAACCAACTGATCAAGGGGTTCTAACCCAGCAGGCATTATTTGAGGGTCAGACTGTGAACTGAGTTTAAAAGGGTCACTGAGGCAGCAGTAGCATTGCAGAGTCTGGACAGTAGTGCGAACTGGCTGTGGGGAGTGTGGAGGAGATACTAAGATACTAAGAAATACTCAAATCACCTTCCCACCCCAGGAACAAGATCAAGTTGGCAAGTATTTGTCAGTACTGCAACTTTTCATTCCCTTTTTTTCAGAAGCCAAAATTGACTAGGTTCTGTAGGTAAGTTTCTTCAAAAATCGATACATCCAGCTAATGGAAAACTAGGAATACACAGCTGAGAAGGACTAAGATAGGAGAACTGGTCACAGGTGGTCATTTAACTCAGTCAAAGAAGACACATTGAAATGATCAGTTAGAGTCCACGATGAAGAACCTCATGACATTGGGCACTAGATGCTTTATCTTCAGAAGTCATGAAGCGAAGCCTCCAGAGAGAACAAGAAACACATCACCAAAAAAGAATTTGTTAGGTTGCCCTAAGCTAGTGATAGACTGACAAGAGATCCTCTGACTAAAATGCAAATAGATAAGATTTGAAAAAAACAACCTGCCATTTAGAAATTTTAAAACTTTAAATAATTTTGAGTCATGGAGGAAATCAAAGTGAGAACTGATGCCGGTGCAGGAAATAATTATATTAGACTCTGTGATACAATTAAAGCTCAATGGAAAATTCTTGGTCTTAAAGACTGTTGCTATATGAACAAAAAGATTTAAGATAATCAAATTATGTATGGAACTCAAGAAGGTAGGAAGAAAAGTAATCTGAAAGAAAGCAGAATAAAAGTACAAGCAAACTTAATAATCTAAAAGGGTGGAATAAATATATAAAAGTTCATTTAAAAAAAAAGATAAAACACTGGCTAATTAAGACAAATACATAAAACAAGAATAAGAATAGAGAAATAATCATAGATTAAAGAGGAACCATTAAATGTTACTTTGCTTTTTACAGATAAATGAAACCCTATTTGAAACAGATATTTTTCTAGGAAGCTATAAACTGCCAAAACCTCAGAAGAGATCAAAAGTTGAAAACTACCAATATTCATTGAAGAAATACTGAAAATTATTATTAAAGAATTAAACCTAGATATTTTTGCAAGAAATTCAAACAGACATTTGAAAACAGATGAAACCAGCAGATGGGCATAGCCTTGGAGTTAACTGAGAATGGAGCACTGGGCTCCACCTGCTGAAGGGAACGATCCTGAAGGGAACGCTAGGGTCAACAGGATTTCTGAGAGAGTATATGTACATTTAAATTGGAGAAAACCTACCAATACCAGGGAGTTATGGCCCATGGGCCAAAAGAGGACACCTGTTAGTTCATAGAGTTTTATTAGAACACAGCAACATTCATTCATTGGCAAATTATTTATGGCAACTTCCTACACCTAATAGTAAAATTTTCTAGTTAGGAGGCAGCAAACACATGGACCTCAAAACCCAATATTTATTATCTTGCTCTTTATAGAAAAAGTTTTCTGACTTTGCCTTATACATTCTATGACATAGAAAAAAGTAAGAAAAGCTTCCATGTCTATTGTGATGTCAGATCAGCAATGATTACAAGGCCATTAAAACAATGATTACAAGATCATTAAAACTTTAGCTCTAGACAAGATTCACAAGAAATAAATTGTAAAGTATGATTATTCTCACTTATGAATATGAAAGCAAAAATGGAACCCAGTTAAAATAATTTCAATAGAAAAGACACAATTTCTAAGACACAATTACTAAGTGTTGAAAAGGAATTTGACAAAATGCAGCATCATTCTTAATTTTTCAAAATGGTTGGTAAAATTGGAATAAATAAAAGTATTTCTTTTTATGAATGCCAACTTGAATCTGGCAGTAGACTTGACAGGGAAATAGTAAAATGAGCTCTGTTAAAATCAGGTCTATTATCATAGCATGTCTATGATATTTCAGTACTGGAAAGCAATTAGAAAAAACTGACAAACAGTAAAAAATGTCCAGGGAGGGACATGCATTAATCAATTTCTGCGTGAGAAACTATCCCAAAATTTAGTAACTTAAAACAACAAATACTTACGATCTGAAATAGTTTGTGAGAATTTGGAATCCATGAGCAGCCTGCTGCGTGTCCTGACTCAGGTTCTGTAATGAGGATGCAGTCAAGATGTTGACCAGGCCACAGGCATCTGAAGATTCACTGAAACTAGAGGGTTCAACTCCAGGATCACTCATTCCACATGAGTGTTTGCAGGAGACCTCAGTTTCTCATTGGCTGTTGGCCTCTGTTCTTTTTCACACAACCCTCTGTACAGAGGTGCCTAAATACCCTCCAGCACAGCACATGTTGCCAAGAGGAGGTCCAGCAGGCAGGATACTGCAATTGTTTGTAACCTAATTTATAAGTGCCACAGCATCAGTTCTGCATGAGAAGCAAGACCTCAGTTGTAACTTCAGAGGTAGACTTAAGCTCTACCTCTAGAAAGAAAAATTAGTGAAGAACGTAGCACTCTCATAGTATCGTGCCATATAGCACTATGGCATCTGATACACAGTTCATACCCAAAGCCAATATGAGAAGCTTTCTAATAAGGTACTTTGAATTAGAATGTATTTACAAAGAAAAACACATTGGGAAAATGACAAAAAGATAACTGTGCATATAAAAGATGCTCAAACTCACTAGTACTAGGGAAATTCAAATAAAAAAGAGGTACTGTTTTTTAACTCATTTAGACCGGAACCATGTTGAAGGGTCAGTATATCAAGTGAAAGCCAGGATGTGGAACAAAGGGTACTTTCAAATGTAGCAGATGGGACTGTATCACCTTTAATGCTATTTGACGCTCTAGCAAGTTCCATGGTGAATTATCCCACAATCCTTCAATTCCATTCCCGGAGACACTCTCTCTTTCTCCTATACCAAGACACCTGAATAAAAATGTTCTTGACATCACTGTTTTGAATTAGAAAAAGAACATACTAAGTGTATATTTCCAGAGAATGAGTAAATAATTGTGAAATGTTCATTCAATATAAGAATGAACAAGAACTACACACATCACTATGAATGAATTCTCACAAGTAGATTAAGCAATAAAGCAGGCTGCAGAAGAATGCATTTGGGTCAAGTTTAGAAGCATACAAAGCAAGTCCATGTGTTGTGTAAGAACACACACCTATGTAGTAAAATTCTTAAAGAATGCTGTGGAATGATTTATGTCTACAATGGATGATGGCTACTGCTGGGAGAGAAGGTGAGCTAGTCAGAAATTTCAAATTCATAAGTAATGTTTTATTTATCAACTAACTGGCAAACACACAGGCAGTTATTTTATTATTATTTATACCTTTTAAAATATCAATTCATGATATATTTCAAAATTTAGAACTTTAAGGAAAATGTAGTGGGAGAAAATGTCCTATTTAAAATTGCAGTAAAGGAAGTAACTAAAACATTTAAGATTTAAAATTATCTCAGAATGTGATAAATTTAACTATTTTGGCATGATCCATAAAATACAAAATATAAATAAAATCAAAGAGATTTTAAAATGTAAGAGAATAAAAACTGGAGAAAATACCCCATATATTCCAAAGGATATCTTATAATACATAGATTACATTATTAAATTCACCTGGCCAATAACCCAGAAGAATAGTAAAGTTATGAATTGACAATCCAAGGAAATACAAATAGCATGTAAGTGTTTAAGAAATGCCAGTGGAAACCCAGAAATAATAAATTTTCCAGTTAGATTTTCAAAGATGAGAAAGTTGGTGATGATATGAGAAAACAGTCACTTTCATACTTTATTGCACAACTGAATGGGAGTGTATGTTGTCAAATTGTTCACAAAGGAACATCTATAATGATCTATCAAGATATAAAAAAAACCTACATACTTTGACCTAGAAATTCCACCTCTATGAATTTTTCCTGATAATATACTTACATATGTATGAAAAGATTTATTATAGTGTGTGTAGCTGCAAGAAATAAGAGCACATTAAATATCAGTTGGTAAAATAAAATGCGATGCATTCATTGATCTGAATGCAAGGAAGTGATTTTCAAGTGGGATCATCTCTGTGTACATAGTAAATAAAATTCTTTAAAAGAAACTGTCAAACAGAAAATGCTATATGAAAAGTATGTGCTGCCATTTGAGTAAGGAAAAGGAATGTGTACATATATGCCTACTATTGCATAGAAAATTCTTAGAAGGGGAAGAATGAATATAATACTAGTGCCCCCAGTTGTATCATGGGAGCTTAAGGGAGAACCATGAATTATGTACACACAAAACAAAAATAAACAAGACAAACTATGATAAAGAAACTGGTCTAATTTAGCAGCAAGGTACCAATTTTAGAATCCATCATCCTAGTCATTTGAAAATAAAGAAATGTTGCTGATATGCAGTTTTGGCCCTAATTACTTTCCTGCTAACCTCTAAACATTTCTCTCAAAAGATCCTGCTACACAACCAGTCAGAGCATGATGGAGAGGGAGAAGTTTGGCTTGTTTTCCGCACAGCCCCACAAATCCAATTGGCATCCCAGAACTGCTTACCTTGTGTTTCCTGAGTCATTTCTAATGAGTGATAATGATAGCAAGGCGGTGAGGTCTCTGGTGGGTGTTGGGAAAAGGCACCAATGTAGGCCAGGTCAATTTTGATTCATTGCACAGTGAACTTTTCACTTTTCCTTCCTTTGCACATTTATAGCCATTAGTGAAGAATTTGGGAGCACTGCAAACACAAGCCAGTTGGAATAACTGGCCTGAGATCCCTTGTGGGTAGAGCTTAAAACTGGAGCTCTAGATGAAGAGAAACAGTGTTGAGGGAAGTGAGGGCAAACAGTGCAGTCCTTACCAAAATATATGAAAATAGGATGTACCCCACATGTTGACTGCATATTGAGGTAAGTGTAAAGTGAACAAAGCTGGGTGAGTTTCATCAGCAAATGTGACTCTGAAAAATAAGAAAAATGATATGATTTATTATATTGTCAAAAGAAATATTAAACAGGGGACATTTCTAGTAGCCTACAAAGGACCAGGCGCTGCTCTGGGTTAGGGATATATCAGAGAACAGAACAGCCTTGAACCCTAAATTGCAGCTAAGACAAGGGGATGGATGTGGAGAAAATAGATGTTATAATAATAAGTAAATAAATCTGTTAGATAATGGTTTGGTGATGGTTGAACCAATTTGCATGCTAAGGGGAGAAAAGGACAAGGGGTACAAGCAGACTATCTAAGGAAGGACCATTTGATTAGAGACCCGAGGAAAGTTAAGAAACAGTGATAAGGAAATATAGGGCAGTGATTAGACAAAGACTCTGAGGCTGAAACTCTGTCTTCCCCACACAGTTAAGACAAGTGTTCAGAAAGTAAGGAAAAGAAGACAAATGAAGCCAGGCATCATGGCATGTGCCTATAATCCAAGTGCAGGGAGGCAAGAGGATAGGGATCGCTTGAGTTCATGGGTTCAAGACTACCCTGGGCAACATAGCAAGACCTGGTCTCGAAAAAGCAACTGAGTGCAGTGGCAGGTGCCTGTAATCCCAGATACCTGGGAGGCTGAGGCTGGGGATTGCTTGAGTCTGCAGCATCAAGACTACCCCAAGTAACATAGCGAGATCTAGTTAAAAAAAAAAAGACAACTGAAATATAAAAATGTACATTCCCTATGATTATGTATGCATAGCGATACAAATCAGAAAAGGCTACTGAAAAAAATAAACCCTTACAGAGCTTCAAAGAAGGAATAAAGACTGAGTACTCTCTAATTCCTTATATCTGATGCAGCCATACTTGGTATCTGAATGTAAACAAAATCTGATGACTAAGTGAATGAATCACTGCAGTTGTTTTGAAACTATCTTATTCATCATTTAAAAAAAAGACTATTAAAAACTTAAATTTGTAATAAATAGCACATTGCAGGGGGGTCACCCAGAAAGAAAAGAATTTAGCTCTGGGCCAGCCCAAGGTATAAAGAAGACAATGAACTAAACTTTACCTAACATTTGTTACATTTATTACATGCATTATCTTGGGATGCCTCAGACAACTCAAAGAGGAGAGTGTAGTTATTTCCATAATGCAGTTTAGGACTAAGAGAGACTCAGTTTCTAGCTGATGGACATAAGACCAATATATGGAAGAGCAGAGCCAAGATCTTTTCAACTCCCAGTTCAGATCTCTGATGCCCAGAGCTAACTGGTGTCTATGCTAGACCTCTCCCATCATGCCCAGTGGCTGCGGTGCCTCTACTGGTTCTCATCCCAGTGGGACTTCATGTTACCACATCTGCCAGTATGTTAACTCATCAGGAGCTGTTACCTTGACTCTGATTTCAGAATTAAAGGAACTAAATCCAAAGTTCATAGTTACCCTTTTGTCAAACATCTGACTCTTGATAGGCGATTTCACCTTTCTGTTATCTTTTGATGGCAATGACTGTGTGTTGGAATTGCGCACAATGAAACCATGCAGACAGAGTCTCTGGACCAGTATCTGATATAAATGACAGATATTCAATAAATACTAGGTGAATCTATCTATGGCCAACTTGTTTCTGGGTTCTGCTACTGATTGACTAACCTGATAAATTAATCCTGGCTTAGTTACCAAGAATGAAAATAGCATAATACATTGTACCTCCCTTTAACATTTACAATTTAACATAATTCAAATGAATGATTGATGGTGTGAAAGCCAATCACAACCACCAGGAAAGACCTTGTTGGCATCTCTCAACCTGCTGTTCACTGGAAAGGCAGCCCATTTGTTTATATTTCATTTGGTCAGGCTTTAGGCACAGAGTAAATCTAGCATGTAGACTGACTTTCATAAAGAGAACTTAAATGCTCCTGCTAAAGAAAACTTTAGCAGGAGTTTTCTTTATATATATATATATATATATATATATATATATATATATATATATATATATATATATATATATATATATATATATATGTAGTTCCCAACCTTAAGTAAGTTTCAGGAAACAAAAAAAGAAACTCCTTAGAATAAGTCCATCGATAAGCCATGGTGCCTAAACTTTAAGGTTCACCTTCTTATGGTACAGTTTTATTCTCCTAAGTGTGTTGGCTGAGAGCAGGAGAAGGGAATAATTGGGGGAGCCTAAGAATTGAGGGTCTCAGTTTCTTAGAACTGTCATTATAGAGTGTCTTAAACCAGGGAACTTAAAGCACTAGAGACAATGTCACACAGTTCTGGAAACTACCAGTCAGAAACCAGCAGGAGCTTATGTCCTCTTCATAGGCCTCTACAGAGGCCTCTTAGAGCCTCTTTTTGCTCTAAGGTATTCCTTGGCTTGCAGATGCCTTACTCCCATCTCTGCCTTCATTGTGGCCATCTTTTCCCTCTGTTTTTATGTCTCTTACTTTTTTAAGAACACCAGTCACACTGGACGAAGCCCTACCGTATTCTAGTATGACCTCATCTTAATTACATCTGCAACAATCCTATTTCCAAATAAGGTCCCATTCTGAAGCATTGGGAATTAGGATTTCAACGTATCTTTGGGCGGCTGGGGGGCACAATCAACTCATCATCGTGACTTTCTAGTCTTCCTGAGTTATAAGAGACACAGAACTCAAGAGTCAGGAAGATGATTTTAGCTGCAGTGGGTTTGTGTCTCATATCCCAGGGCCTGTGGTAGCACTATCACCCTCTCTCTTCTTTCTCACTGTGTCAGGCTTCTCTTAGCAGATGCCATAGTCTTAAGCTGGACTGCCCTGCAGATGTCTTAGAGCCATAGAATGTACACTTTGGGAGCCAAAGTAAATCATTCTCCTATGTTTCCATTGTAATAGCCAGATTTTATTTCAATTCCATGAGTCAGAAAAACATATTTAGTGAACCTAAGTCCTGATTATCCTACTTTTATTAGATTTGACCATATGCAGTTTCCATTTTTATAGGTGAAAATAGTTACTGGCATTTCACAGGGTTTGACTTATGCATTCCATGAGATACATTTATGGATGAATCTTATTTGCTCTGATTATTTTAATTGTGATTGTTGTTAGGGTTAAATTACACACATATCTACACATACATACACATCAAGAGCTGCTGACACATAATAGGTGTTGGCCAAATTCTGATTCCCTGTATCATAATTCCCATGACCTCTATTATAGGTCCCTAATAGTCCCAGGAATTACTCAAAGACAAACTGAAGCAATGGAATAATCCCCTTTTCTAAGGAAAATTAGATCAAACAATAATGTGATCAATAAATATGTTACTTTACATGTACCTTTTGTATTCAACAGCAGATACCAATCTCCAGAATATACTTTGAAACTCAGTTACTGAAAGACTATCTTTTCTCATCTCCCAATAGCTAAACTCCATTTGAATTATATATGTAATTTTCCTGTTTACTCCAAATGTCTTATTCCCACATAGTGTTCTCAACCTTTTTTCTCATTGGGCAAACAGGATATTAACATATATTAGCATAGATGACACACTCTCTGGGGGCAATTCAGAGATTCCCTGGTTGTTGATAGACACTCCTTTCTCTTCCTACTCCAGAAATCATGCTGGAAAGAAGGTGATGGATGGAACATTATAGGGATAAACCTCCTAATTTTTTTTCCAATGAAATTTCCCACAGATGTTACCAAATCATTCACAAATATTATGTTTGCAATGTAACTGAAATTTGTATATGGTACAATAATGAGGGTCAGAGTCATGGTCCTAAGAGATGCTATTATTATGGTCAGTCAGAGTTGTTGAAACACATGGAAGTCACTAGACAATTCAGATCTAAGTGGACAATTGCAGCTTCCTACATCTTATTTAGATACTTCTAGGTGCTCTGACCCAGAGTGAATGCACAAAGTCAGGATAATTTTCTCTGCACACTGAACAAATGGATCTATTTCAATGACAGCGTGTTGGCACAAAATAGTACTCCTGCCTCCATGTCACAGAAGCAAAACAATGAAATATAAATAAAACCACCCCAGCCTTTTTGTCTTCTAGCATATTCTATGCATGCAACATTGCTATTGATATGATCAATGCTATCTAACATATTTGGTACTTAATTCTATTTAGCTAATCTACACTCCCCTTTGGTCAAAGTCATTTATTACAAATTGTAAGTAGTATGACTATGGGGGAATGCTACCTGGACCACTGGAAACCTGCCATTGTTTCCAGTCCTTGGAACAAACTCAGACATTGTAATTAAAAAAAAAAAATACAAAGCAACTCTTAAAGCCAAACCGAAACCCAAAGCGTTTATAATTGAAATTGTAATAAATCAATCTCTTAAGTCTTCCTGGAAGGAGGACTCAGAAAAGATTTTTCCTCCTCCACCCCCTCTCTTTTTCCCTCTTTCTCTCTTCCCAAAGAGCCCCTACTAAGGGAGAGAGGCAACAGAAAGGACAGTCTATGTATGCTTCAGTCTTTAGTCATGCTCAGGCCTACAATGGGGAGTATATGATTTGACCAGTTCCTAAAACATGGGACTTGGGAATAGGGAAAAATGGCATGTACACTGGAGTATGTTGCTTTCCTGCCTTAACAGTCAACAGTCCCCCCATCACCTCTGCAATGACGCTGGCACACGTGTGTATGTAGTTATACAAGGGTCCCCAGGACTGCCTGGCTGGATGTGTCCCTGCAGGAGATCACTTACCTCACTGTATTGCAGCTATTTGTATGCCTTCCCTGTCAGACTGTACAGCCCTTGAAGGCATGGATCATGGCTTAGTAAACTTTAATTCTTAGTACCTATCAGAGACCCAGTAGGTGCTTAATCAATTCTGAATAAATGAGTGACCAGCCCCTGTGCTATAAAGCTGTTCACAAAAGGGCAAAATTAAGAGAAGAGACCTCACTTTTGGCATAATTCAGACAACTCAAGGGCAAGGCTTTTCCCTCTAGATGGGATTGTAAGCTATTCAGGGAAGACTTATAAAATGTGAACATGAAATGCCAAATTTCATTTCCCCCATCTATCTAGTGGGTGGATGATCTCTTCCAATGACTCCACTTTGAAGGCTTCATGTGTATTCTAAACTGCCTGTATTTGCTCAACAAGCCTCCTTTGGAATTGTGGTCAGATTCAACTCATACGCCATATAACAAAAACAATGTAATTTCATTAAAAACATATTAACTTCTAAAATAATTTCCCCCAGCTTGATTGCCCACTATATTCATTGGACATTCCTTCAGGGCAACTTTTAGTAGCTTCCAACAACAAATCCGCCCTCTGAGGAGAATGCTGTGTCACATTTGGAGTGATTTAAGAGTCCCAGTAGCATCCACACCTAAATTCTAAAGAAGAGTTTCAAAGCTGCTTTAAGCAATTTTTTATTATCCTGGAAATAAGCATAAATCTATCAAGCACACTACTTTTAAGGCACTAGGACTTCCTCAGGTCTATAAATATGAATGTGCTACACTCACAACAACCAGTGCTATTACCACCAGTATCGTTTACTATGACCAAGGAGTACATATGTGGACTTGTGTGTATTGTCATTGCATGCTGCAACACCTATATGAATGTGGGAACAGCAGCAATAGTTAGTATTTATTGAATATTCGCTGTGGGCCAGGCACTGAATTAGTAGTTATTTCAATTTATTCTCCATTTTACACGCAAGAAAACTGGAGTTTAGAGAGAAATTAAGTATCTTGCTAAATGTCACAAACCAGTAAGGGAGAAATCGAGATTCATGTGTAGATTTGTCTGATTTGATCGTAAGTACTCTGATATGTGCTATATTTGAAGCTAGTCTCTTAACCATTTAATATGATTTCTGCATTTTATGAAAATGTGAGTGATCTGTGCTAGGTGTATATATTATATACGAGGACCTCATATATACTGCTTTGTAATCTAAACACTGCCTAGGTTAGTGCTCAATAAATACTAATTGAATGAACTAACTTGTTAGTCACTGTGGTTCAACCAAGATCAAGAAGACGGGCAAGTAACCGAAGGATTCAGCTCAACGAATTCCCAAACTAAAGCAATGTTTGCAGCAAGAAGTGGTGGGTGTCACAGAAAGTGTGTAGGTACTTTTATGCCAGTTACAACATGTGATTTGTTTGCCCTTCGCTCTACCCCTGCCTTTCAGAGCCCTGGGCCTCAGTCATACCACCCCAGCCTGAGGAATGGGTGGGTCCACATACCTCTTCTCCAGCTTGCCCCCATGAATATTTATAAAAGGCTCTTGAATTCTGGTGTCCCATAAAAATGCAAAGTACGCTTATTATTAATGATACAGTTAGCAAGAAGGACATTTGTTATTTTTACTCAATTGGTTTCCCCCGGAAGCAAAAACAATTTTTTTGAAGTGATATTAATGTGACGTCTCTGCAACTTTGATCATCTGTCATTGTCCTTTTGAGAAAGTTGTGCCACTATTTCGGGCAGCACCACTGCCTTTTTCTTTGCAACGTGGGCACTGTCTGAGCACAAGTTGCTTCATAGTTTATATGCAATTATGGATCTTTACTTGATTTCTGGTATCAGGAAACAATTTATTAGGACTGAGGCAGTTAGGCTAGGAGACTTCCTTTCTTGCTGGGGTAGTCACTAGTTGAGCTGGCAGCCTGGGCTCATAAATCTAGTTTTATTTCCCCATCTATTCACCTGGAACTAAGTGATTTTTTTTTCTACGGCAAAAGGGAGAGCACATTTCCTTATGTAAGCACTCTTCCTCCGGCTTGTAATCACCATTGTTTCTGAGACAAGCTAGTGAGCAGCAAAAGCTGGGTGCCGGTTCCATTGTGGTGCTTTGCACTTGTATTTTCAGAGTGTACAGAAAAAATACTGCAGCCAATTTGGGATTTCCAGTAATGATCTGCTTCCTCTAAATAAATAAGAATGGATTCAAATGTGAATCTCAGAGACAAAAGGACCTTCTGAAAATATCTATTTTCCTATGCCCTTCAGAAACTACCTTGCCTTTCTGTCTGCCCCCAAACCCCCAGCTCCCACCCTCTCTCAAGCCCCTCACCCCGCCTTCCCCTCCTTCTTAAGAAGACTTTCCCAGGTCCCTCTTGGCTGTGGTTGAACGACGTTGGCTCCTGTCCATGCTGCAACAAAGACCTGGCATTCCAGCTGTCTGCGTCTAATCTCCAGTGTCAGCTCTCGTTAATGTGTGAGCGTGAAATCAGAGGGGGCAGAGCTGCATGGAATATTAAAACCATGATCAGAATTCCACTGAAATGCTGAGAGTCTGCAAGCACCATTAGAGGAGGCTGTCAAATCACGGCTTCGCATTAAATAAAAGAAAAGATTTCTATCAGAGGAAAGTACAATCAGTGAATCGCTGAGCTAAATTAGCATTTTTTCAATTGGAGATCGAAGTTGATTTATTGTTCTACACGACATTAATGTAACTATGTGCTTGACCTGCTAAGGCAGCTAATTTTTCATTTAAATGGTTTCTTTCCTCCTCGGTGCAAAGGCTGCAATCATATTTCAACTTTGCAGAGTGATCAGAAAAGTCGTGGAATGCTGCAGAAATGTCTTGAGGCGGCCTTCCCCTCCCCTCCCCTCTCCTTCCTTTCCTTTTTCCAGCTCCAGTGCCTTCCTCCTCCCCTCCCCTTCCCCCCTAACCTCATGGCTGGTGGTCAAGGTCACAGAGGAAGAGTAATCTCAAAGCCAACAACTTCAAAGCCTCCATCAAAGAAGCCCCTACGTAGCCACTGAATTAAAAGGGAGTGGGGGAGGGTGGGGTCTGACCACTAACTGTTCCTATCTACAAGAAAGGGTCCTTTAACTGCCCCGTTGATGTGGCCCAACCTGGGGTGTCCAGGTCCACTCCTCCCCTGCCAGCTCCTCAATCTGTGTGTCTTCTCATCCTCCCCAACCCCCGGCCTCCCCACCCCCAGCTCCCATGGCCTGGAGATAATATACATTTCCAATTAGCACAGCACATTCTAGTCATGTTCTCTTTTACTGCCCTAACTATCTTCCTTTTACTAAAAAGCTGGACTGTCATTAATGAAATCCTGCAGTTCTGTTAATCCAAGATACAATGCTTCTTTTCTCTCTCAGGCTCTCCCTAACATAAAAACTACAGTTACTCAAGCTTCCCTCTTCTGTTTAGATTCCTTGCCATTTGTCTTTCATTACATACCTGATGTAGCACAAAGACTATACTTTCAGGGATCATTTCTATAGTTCGTTACATACCTGATGTAGCACAGTAGCAGTCAAAGTTCCTGGACATGGAGGGAAAGGATGTAATTATATTGGTTTCCCAGTGCAAAGGCAGCTGACATTTTCTGTTTGTATGTATTTTTAAATGCATTGATTTTAATCTCTGGAAGTTGATGACTAAGTTTTAGGGTACTTTTTTTGCCCTAATACTTGGCAAGTTTGCTAGATTTGAAACTAGCTAGAAGTCCTGGGAGAACCCTGATAAATTAGATTTCAGTACTTATCTGAAATGTCTCTTATGAGTTAATTTATTGTATCCCATGGTAAGAAAAGGCAGGCACTGGGAAGTGGGTGGTGGGTGGTGGAGATGACATTTGCCACCCTTTACCAATATAAATGCTATTTCTATAGCAAAACAGATTGGACTAATAATGAGTGTTTATATATTATCTTTCTTCTTCAACCCCCCCAACATCCATCTTCTGAAATGGCAAATTGAATAATTTTCTATATTTGAGGGAGGCAGGAGAGTTTTCCAGCCCTGTAAACCTGAAGGATGCAAGGACATGAGGCTAAAGAATAGAACCAATCACTGTACATTGGGCTGACTATGGGCAGATGAGGTGGAGAACAGCCCCCATACCATGCAGTGTTATAGTCTTTAAGGCAGATGGAGTCACTCCAAATATCAAGAGAATAGAGGGAATCTTCCCTCACATTTCCATCACAGGTGGACCTTTTGGGCCCCCTTTGTCAAAGACCGTAGACTAAGTGATGAGGATGATCTTTTTGTTCTGACCCAGTGAAAGCAACCTCTCTGCAGGTCAAAGGTGAGGACCTTAGCTAAAGATTGCTTAGCTGTATGCTGGAGAAAAGTGCTACTTGTTCTTCATGCCTCCCCCATTTTGTCCAAGTTGTTTAACTTTACTTACTTTATACTCTGTTTAAACAATAAGCCCATATTTCCTCTCTGTTGATTATCACCCAAATCAACTCACTCTAAATGTGTAGGGTTTTTTTTTTCTCCAAAGGTAATGAGAGTTTGGGCACTAAATAATGAAAAGCTTGACCATATGATACACTAGTCATTGACTTTTTCCTGAAAGGTTTCTTCCATGGAAGTCCTGTACCCAGTCAGTGTCATTGATTGGGATTTCCTCTGTTGCCCGACAATCCACATTCAATAGCCAAGGGTTGGCATCACAGCACGTTGCTCTCATTTCTTGCATAGACAGGGTGAACTCATTGCAAAGTTTCCTGAACTGCACAGATGCCAAACTCCATGATTTCCTGCACTCACTACTACTTTTCACAATCATTTGTGCCATAAATACAATAGAACCTCTCCTTTTAATTATAGCTTTATTCATGAAATTAAGGACCTCCAGATGATTTGGCTCACTTTTGTATCACTAACAAACCAAAGGGAAACACAATACCTGGAAGAGATAATGCAGATATTTGGCCAGTCAACCCATAGAGCTTACAGCATACTGTGAACTCAGCCTATGAGAGATCACACTGGGAAAATTATCACCTTTATAGAATGAAACACAGGAGGGCAATCAGTTTGGTAGCAGGTTGCCAAGCTGCCCTAGACACTATGGTCAAAGAGCTTGGTTCAGGCGATTGTTAGTGAGACATAGCCTAGGGGACATTTGGAAGGAGGACAGGGCAAAGAATGAGATCAGCCTATTCAATACAAAAGCCCCGTACACATGGTCTACCCCAGAGCAAATGAATCTTGTGGGAAGTGAGGCAACAGCAGAATTTTGGCATGGGAATGGGCTTTGGGGACAAGACAAAGTCCTCAAGGAATATGAACTTGCTCTTAGAAGAGGTATGTGACAAAACTGAGGAGTAGTCCCAGAGCAGCAGCCCTAGCTTGAGACAAAGTCCTCATCTGTTTCACTCACTTAGGAAAGGGATCATCGTAGTGTTAACCCATAGGGCTATTGCAAGGATTAAATGCTTTGCTGCCTAGATCAAGCTGTGTGGCTCTGTGTATGTGTTTGTGTGTATGTGTGTGTGTGAGAGAGAGTGACAGACAGACAGACCGGGAGAGGGTAGTTTCACACCTGAGCGATGAGAGCCACCAGGTATGTCCTTGTTACTCAACATTATCAAAATGCCAAGTGCTTATCCCAGATGTATCAGATTGAGTGACCATGAAGGCCTTTTTTATATATAAATAAAAGAATGGAACAAACATTTATGAAGACTGTCATACAGCATGCTAGACACTTCCATATGTTATTTACTTAGCTGAATCTCACAACACTAATTCAATTATCATAGCAACCCTGTGAGGGGTGATGACTACCTCTCCTTTTTAAGTCGAGGAAATCAAAGATTAAGGGGGTTGAATAACCTCTCTCAGGTAAGACATTCAACACTGGCAAGAATATTGAAACTCAGATTCTAAAATCTAACTCCAAATGATTTGTTCTTTAAAAATGTTTGGAGGATTTGAAGTATCTATTCTCAGCAGTAACTTTTATTGAAATTGAGCTCTCAAAATATTCAGAATTCAAAATCTGATGAGAAGAAAAAAAACCAAGAGTATAATACCATGGTAAACTCTAGGTAGGGAATCTTTCATTTGGAGAATAATAAGTAATAATTAGCATCTCTTGAATACAATTTAAGTACCAAGTGTTCTGAGTAATTGCAATATGAGCCCATTTAATCTTCTCATAAACCCTATAGGATATTATTATTCCCATTTTAAAGATGGAGAAACCTAAGTACAATATATTAAGTCACCCCCCCCCCAAGATTTATTTATTAAACACCCGGAGTGAGGATTTAAAGACAGCCAAATTTAGACTTCAGAGTCCACGTTTTGCCACCATGCTCTACTACCCTGGAGGAGAAAGTAACATTATTCCTTTTCCTTTTTCTAGTTTAGTAAGGAGTTTTGAGAAAGGCACAGTGGAGCCCTGCAGCTATGTGTGAGTCAAAAGAGATTCTCTGTGCAAAAATTACAAACTTAATTATAAGGCTCCTTTTATGAGGTTTAAGTGACTAATATACTTCCTACTCCTATTAAAATTTTCCCAGAACTGAAGGAGATCTGGTTCTGAAAGCACTGGGGAGATGAGAAAAATAAAGGCAGGAGAAAGAAGGTGGCAGGAGGCACTTTTACCAAATACCTACTGTGCAACTTCAGAGTAGAAGCACCATGCTGCTGGAACACTAGATAGAGATGATTAATTCTCATGGTGGGAAGGAGTGGTGAAGATGAAAAAGGAGATGCTCGGAAGCAGGCCCTAAACAAGGGGAAGGATTTCCAAAGGGAGAGAGTAGAGTGAAGTACTTCCGAGGCTGAGGGGCCTGCATGAACAAAAGCAGAGAAACCCTGAGCTCTGAAGTCAAGATACAATATGAACATGGCTTCTCTCACAACCTTCATAGTAGCTTCTTGAGTGCCTGCCAATGCCAGGATCGCAGTAGGTGCACAATAAATGTTGAGTGATTTAGATGGTAAATGCTTTCATGCATGTATGAATGAGGAAAATCAAAGTATGGGCTATGTCCAAATAAGAATGAGTAATCCTATGCTATAGATGTTGGTCTCCCAGAGTGCACTGATTGATCCTGAAGAGTGGGTTGAACAATGAGCCTATCTGGTTCCTGGTGTTCTCTGTCTCCTGTCTCTCGCCATGCCATGGCATCATCACAACGTGTGAGAGATTTGTTTGGAGTGGGGGAAGCATATTTTTGTTTGCATTTGCTTAGCACGTTGCTGTCGCACATTTTGCTATGAGATGTAAAGTCATCTGCATGCACCGGTTGTGCAGTTAGAGAAAAGTCAAAACAAGCGTCAGGCGGGTTGTCAGCCACATGGCCTAGGCAGATTGTCATATCTTTTGCCCATCCTCGGTGCCACCTTCTCTCCCTCTACCTAACTCTTTTCCTTACCCCTGATTCTCCATACCTCTCTCTATATAACCTTAGATTTCAAGATCTAATATCTAATCAATGTCATTACATAGAAGACAGCATCTACACAGACTATAGATTCAAATCCATTTGGTGTTGCTCTCTGGTCTTACTTGAACAAGTTTTGCATCAGTCTTAACTGCAGGTTTGTGTTGTGGATCTCATAAAGCCATGCCACCTGCATCTAGTATTCTTGAAAAATGAATTTGGCAGTGTGCGTAAACCAAATAGTAATATTTCAGTTCCTTTTATCATCTAGAATTACTCTTCTTTAGGCTCCCCCTCTCTACCATGTTATAAAAGGGACAATAATATTCAGTCAAGACTATTAATGTCCCAAGGAACACAGACATGTTACCAGTAGAGATGTGGTAGATAAAAATTTGGGATAAGAAGACTGACAACCCAGTCTGTGAAATTTTCACTCACCCGTTAATTAATGAAAATGAAGCAAATTTAATTTTTCTAAACTTATTGTTAAAATGAGAATACCTATTTTTTTAAAAAAATTATTGATGGAAAGTTGTTTATAACATAAATTTTAGGTGATTCACAAAAATAATTCAGCATCTGTCTATATTTGTGATTTCTACTCAAGATTAGTTTCTATCCACCATGAAACAATTGGTTCTCTTTACCCATTTTATCAACCCCATCATCACATTTCCCTTTGGTAATCATGTTCTGTTCTCAGAATCTAAGGGTTTGTTTCTGTTGTTTGTTTGTTTGCTTTGTTTCTTTATTTTTTACATAGGTGAAATCAAAGTGTGTTTGTCTTTCTCTGACTTACTCAGTTAGCAAAATTAAGTTTCATCCCAGTTGTTGCAAGATTTCATCTGTACTTTTTTAATAAGCAAACACTATTTATTGTATGTATGTGCCATATCTTCATTATCCATGTATCTATTGATGGACACTTATTTCCATATCTTAGCTATTGTGAAAAATGCTGCAATACTATATAGAGGGGTAGCTGTGTCTTTTTGAAATACTATCCTATCACAAGGTTAAAGTAAAGACCACTATATGTGATCTTTACTCAACAAACTGTTGAGTAAATATTTCATTTATTTATTCAATAAATCTTCAATTAATATTTATTTTATGCCAGATATACCAGGCTTTAAGAAAATGTAGATAGTAAAGCAGAGTTCTAGTTTCATAGAACTTAAAACCTACATGATGAACAGGTAATCAACAAAAGTGATATAGAACAAGTCTTCTTCCTCAAAAATTCTACCATTTAGTGGATTTGGTCTCAATTTTCCAGGGCTGCCATAGCAAAGTAACACAACTCAGAGTCTCTACCAACAAAACGAATTTTCTCACAATTTCAGAAAATAGTCCAAGATCAAATTGTCAGCTGGATTATTTTTTCTAAAAACTCTTTACTTGGCTCATAGATGTTATCTTCTCCCTATGTCTTCACATTGTCTTTCCTCCTCTGTTTGTGTCTGTACTGGTTGCCTCTTATAAAGGACACCCGTTATACTGAATTAGATTCCACTCTAATGACCTCAGTTTAGTTTAATTCAGCAGGTCCTGGAATAAGGTTGTTTTGTTTAATGTCATTTCATTATAATGTTGGTGAGAGAAAGACCACTCCTGCTTAATTATGGGAAAAAGACGGTTGAACAAGATGATATAATTGAAGGGTGTATTGTTATCATGTATCATCTTACTTAAAGTCAGTTTCCAAGAACCTATTGATGGCCTTAAATGAGGGCTTGATGTATATTACAAAACTGCAGTAATCAAAACAATATGGTATTGTCATAGCAACAGATACATATACCAGTAGAACAGAATAACAATTCCAGAAATAAACCCACACATTTTTGGTTAACTAATCTTTCACAACAGTGAACAATGGGGAAAGGAAAATTTCTTCAATACATGATACTGAAAAAACATGTCTATATGCAAAAGAATAAAGTTGAACTTTTGTACATAAAAATAACTAAAAAGAAATTAAAAATTTAAGTGAAAAATAAAGAAGATTGTTAACATACATCAGGAGCAATGGCATGGCAGGAAGTTTGGAAAAACTGCAATTAAGCTGTGCTTAGAGTAATACTGTGACAGTATAACCATTGAGACGGAGAGGTGGCTTTTGTTCAAAGACCCTCTGTCTTTTCATCTCAGAATCACACTGGAGATGGGGTGCAGAGTCAACATGCAGAGCAGAGGGTGCACCACTAGAGACTATGGAAGTAGGACTGCATAGGGATGATTACTGGCTTGAGCCTAAAGCTCCTAATCTGAAAATGTGGAACCTAGATTGTCAGGGAGAGCCAGATTAGATCACCTGTGTAGTATCTCCTCATAGGCTATTATTAGTGGTGTGAGGCTGTGATATGCAAAATACCTGCCTTTCATACCACCCAAGTTTAAATCAAAACAACTGAATGCTTTCACAAACCAGAGTTTAAAGCACCTGGATCTTAACCAAAGGAGCAGGTACCTGTGGGTAAGACTGTACTTGAAAGCCGTGAGCAAATCTATACGTGGTCTTATCTCAGCTATAGTCTCCACTCAATGCTACAACTATTGCTGAACTACAGCCTAGAGATTCAATCTAGCACAATAGTGTTTGTGGCATTTCTGCTTAGGGAAGGTGTACTGCAACCATCTTAATCTGGGTAAGTTCTTGATTGGTTTTAGCAGTTGAAGAAGGTCAGAGCCCTTGGTTTTTACAGGCTTTAATGCTCTCACAGGGAATCAGGTAAACAGGCACAACAAGTAGGGAAACAGGCAATTATATTGCAAACAGGCAAACCTGGGCAGGGGATTCTGGGAGGCAGGTGAGCCCCCCAATTCCCCAGGAATCTTCACTCGCTCTCTCTGGGCTCTCCCTTGCATCCCTTCATGTTCTCTCCATTCCCTGCTCTCTTCTTTCCTGGCCTCTATGCTCCCCTCCCAGGGTAATGTCATTCCTTTAGCTCATCCTCCTAGGCCCAGGTGAACCCACTTATCCATTGGACCAGGAATACAATCATGGGGAGGGTGCTAGTCATTGAGGCTAATGGTAGCAAAAGCCTGACCAACTCATTTACCATATTGGAAGAATTATTATGGATCCATACTACACAATTCTGCTACGTCAGTAGGAAGTTTGAACTCTTGATGTTCACTGGAGGTTAACCCCCAGTTCTTTCATGCCTATTACCCCTTACAGGCAACAGTTCTATAAACTAGAGCACAGGCATGAAATTATAGACAAAACTAATGATCCTGAGTTTAAAATAGTATTATACTAGCTTTTTATAGGAAGATTATAAAGTCAACTTTTTAAGATAGAAAAAGGTAACTTCCGAACTGAAAAGGAAGAGAACATACCACAGATGCTGGGGCAAGAAAACAAAAACAAAGAGAAGTCTCAATCCAGTAGCACTTTAGAATATGCCTGATGAGAAATATAACCATGTTTACAAAAAATAAAAGCAAAGAATGTTGAAAACAAGAACACAATAAAAACTGAGAAATTAGGATATTACAAGTAGTGCTAATGAGTCTAAAAACTAACATAACTGAATTAAAAGACTCAATAGAAAGCCTCAACGGTAGACAAATTTAAGTAATATGGACAATGAGTAAACTTGAAAACTCAGTGGCAGAGAACATGAAACTGGGTGCCCCTCCCCCACCCTTGGGGTCATGGCAGTTAAAAACTCATGGAAGTTAAAACTGCTAGAGGAAGCAGCTGGAGGAGAGGATTGGCACAAGGAGATCCACGTGAAGCAGAGAGCAGGGAGGTTTTTGGCACCTGAGAAGAACACGGGAGGGGAGCCTTCTGGAGAAGAGAAAAGAGAATGGCAGGTGGGTAAAGAGGACCCCGAGTGACCAGGCTATGGAGAAACCCCCTTGGAAGAGTGAACTGGTGGTGGCATGTAGTCATGGTGGCCAGCGAAAGAGTGACCAGTGTGGAAAGTGTGATGCCATAGCAAGGTGGCCTGGAAAGCTGGTACCTGGCGATGGCCAGGGATTTGGAAAGCTGATTTGTACATCAGCAATTGTGGAAAAAGTTTGAAGCACTTTAAAGAAGCAGAGCAGCTCGGGATACTGGAGAGAGAGGAAGAAAAGGGAAGACTAGAGTAAGACTGAACTTTGCAGATTGCCAAACTCTGAGATTTGGAGGGCCAGAGGGGCACCATCTTGGACAGTGTCTTTGGGACCTTTGGGACTGTGAATGGTGACTGGGGTAAGATAACTGCCACTTGTGGCTTTAAGGACTTTTTGTTCTCCCTGTTGAACTCCCTTGTTAATAAAATCCCTTGTTAAACTGCATTTTGAGTGGTAACTGCTACACATAGGTGATAAGAACCTGGGGCTTGCAAGTTGGAGACGTGCCCCTTGTTTTGACCCGATTTCAAACACACAAATGCAACAATAAAGAGAAGAAATAATTAAAAATGAAAAAAATCAAGTTATTTGGGACAATCTAAAGAGAAATGACATTCATGTAATAACAATTCCAGAAGGGGGAGAGGAATGGAAAGATGTAATATATTTAAGGAAATAATTGATAAGAATTATTTCAGCTTGGGAATTAAACCAGATATCCTGATCCAAGAAACCTAAACAGTTGAAAACAAAACAACACTAGAATAATACACTCCTAAATTAAACTTGAAAGCCAAAGACAAGGACAGAATGTTTAAAGCATTGCAAGAAAGAAGAGTAATCTCTAAGGGAACACCTATCAGAATATTACATGAACATCTCACCAGGACCCTTATAGACCAGAAGGATATGTCAGGAGATATTTAAAGTAACCAAAGGGGGGAAAAAAAGATTTTTAGTCCAGAATGCTTTATCCTATAAGATTATCATTCAGGACAGAAGGAATGATAGGGAACTGCACTAAAAATAATGTATAAATACTAAACTGGACATGAAGGAAGTACTAGACAAACTGTCATAAAACAACAACAAAGAAAATTATATGATGTGGAGGAGGAAGAGAGTAAACATCAGAATAAGTTTGAGATCAGACCAACAGGACACAACAATATTCCATCATATAGGAAACTCAGTAGAACCTTCAAACAAAAATCAATAAAAATAACACAAGACAATGAAAGTAAAACCTAAATGAAACAATCACTTAAATGTAAATGACTTTAATCCATCAAATAAAAAGCTTAGAATGATTGAGTAGATTTGAAAACAAAATTCAACCTTCTACTCTATACAGTAAACTCATCTTTAAAAAAAATATGAACATGTACTTAGAGTTAAAGGAAGAAAGATGATTCTACAAGCAAGTGACCATCAAAAAAAAAAATCAAAAGAATGGAGGGGAGGGTGAGGGGGGTAAATCCCTGGGATTACAATGTTGTGAAATTTATATATAAATTTAAAAAAAGTAAGCAACAGCTATACTCAAACAAAATTTATATGCAGTTAGAGATGATAAAAGATAAAGGTGTACATTACTTATGATCAAGGTCCTAATACAATAAGAAATAACACCAATATATGCCCACCAAAAATAATGAGTACCAAGATACATAAGGCAATTTCTAGTAGAACTAAAGAGAGAGCTTGACAATAACACAATGCAACTTAGAACTGTGGACAGATCAACAAGATAGAATAAATATGGAAACAATAGCCTTAATTAAAAAGCTAGATTAAATAGATTTAACAGACATCTACAGAATACTCCACCAAAAAAACCTACTATATGTAGTTTTCAAATACAAATGGAACATCTTCCATAAATAGACCATATCTGTCATGAGACAGATAATTGAAATCATATCAAATTCTCTTTCGGACCATAACATTTTATAGTTAGACATCAACTATTGAAAAGAAACTGTAAAATAGCTAGTATATTAAGGAGAAAATTAAAACAATTCAAAGATCCCTCAAGACAAATGAAAATGAGCATGTAAGTTATCAGAATTTATGACATACAGCAAAAGCAGTCTTAAGAAGGAAGATAGTTATAATATAGGCCCACATTAAGAAGCAAGGAAAAATTCAAACACACAACTTAGTATTATACCTCAACTAACCTGAAAGAGAAATAAACAATACTTAACACTACAGGAAGGAAGGAAGGAAGGGAGGGAGGGAGCAAGGGAGAGAGGAGGGAGGGAAAAATAAAAATATGAGGCAAAATAGTGCAGTAGAAATCAGAAGGTCATATAAAAGACCAAGAAAACTAAGATTTGATTCTTTAAGAAGATCAATAAAAATCTATAAACCCATACCTAGGGAAATAAACATAAGAAGAATGAAATTTTAATAAACAGAAATGAAAAAGGAATAATTACTACAGTTTGCATCAAAATATAAAAGATCAATATGAACAATATGCCAATAAGTTCAATAACCTTGAAGAAATGGACAAATTTCAGAACAATACAGTGTGCCAAGACTAAACCAGGAAGAAACAGAAAAATTGAGTAAACTCATCACAGTCATGGAAATTGAAACAATAAACTATCCCCAAAACAAAAACCGAGGGCCAGATGACTTTATAAACATACCCTATCAAATCTTTAAAGAAAAACTTATGCCCATCTGCTCATATTACTTCTAAAAATACAAGGACAGGAAATGGTCAATACATTTTATGATGCCAATATTATCCTTAGACTAAAATCAGAGAAATGTAACCCCAAAAGAAAACTACAGACAGCACCACTGACAAATATCTTTGTGAAGCTCTTCAACAAAATACTAGCATATTTACAAGGATTATACAGCATGATCAAGTGGGATTTATCCTAGGTGATATATATATATATATATATATATATATATATATATATATACATGTAAATCAATGTACATGTTACATCATAACAAAAGATAAAAATCACATGTTAATTATCGTTAAATGCAGGTAAGATTCAGGATCCACATAAACTTTAAAGATAGAATGAGAAGAAATCTACCTCAACACAATAAAAGCTATATATCACAAAACTACAATCAATATAATATTTAATGGTGAAAAACTAAAAGTTTTCCCATTAAGATTAGAAGACAAGTATGCCACTTCTTAATTTAGTGTTGGAGATTTTAGCTAAAGCAACCCGATAACAGGAAATACAAGGAATTCAAGTTGGAATAGAATAAATGAAAGTATCCTTATTTCCAGATAATATGATACTATCATAGAAAATCATCAAAAAGCTATTAGAAATAAGTGAATATAGCAAGTGGCAGGTTACAGCATCAACATATAAAAATTTATTGCATTTTTATATAGACACAATGAGGAAAAAGAAGTTAAAATATTTTTATTCACAATTGTGTCATAAAGAGTCAAATACCTAGGAATTCACTTAACCACAGAGGTAAAGAACTTATAAAATGAAGACTTTAAGACATTACTAAAGGGTATAGATCATGGCATAAGGAGATGGAGATTTCAAGGAGGGAGAAAATCACTGCAGTCAAAATTACTGTTATTCCAAAAGCAATATCTATATCTGTCTGTCTGTCTACACATATGTGTGTATATATGGGTGTGTATGTGTGTGTATGTGATCCTTTTCTGAAAACAGTTCTTTCATCATTTTACCATAGGGCCTAAAATTCTACTACCGGTGATGTTATTAATTAATTCAGCGAAAATATCTCCAAATAAGACAAGAGACAGGGAACATTAAACTCATTCACTTCCAAGATTTGCTATTATCTGACTCTGAGAGAGGGTTATATGACAGTAAAGCCCAGCCAGAAACTGAGGAATAGAGGTAATAGAAGGTAAAGAGACCAGACAGAAAATGTCCTAACTGGAGTTGCAAGCTGCCTGCCACAACAACAAGCTTAGGTCAGATAATAGGAAGTCAAAGGATCACTACCACAGACCACATCTCCCTTTTATGCAAACAATGCAAACAATCTGCTTGTATAAAGAGGGAACTGTTCCAATAGGCTGCTAAGGAGAACTGACAGATTCAGGAGAGAACAATGCAACTGCCACTACAGCATGGAAAGCAAAATGTGTCAGCCTCCTAATGTGAATCTTTCTCACCACCTCCACTCTTACATTTATTTTCCCCAGAGCAGGCTCAGGCTCTCTTGCCAAAAGAGGCAGGGGATGGGAAGATTATTGGCCTTGTGCCCACCTGGGTAACTGCTGGGAGAATTTTGCGCATGCTGCTAAGTGCCCAGTGGCACTCAGGGCTCCCTTTTACATTTTTAATTACCTTGAAATTCAGCCACATGGTCCTTCCGCCTGTCTGGATCAGTGCTTGATGGCAGCTGGTATTAGAAATCTACTGTGCTCCAAGAGTCTTCAGGTTCCATCTTCATTCATCAGAAAGGGTCCTTTCAAGTCAATGAGAGAATATGTATCTATGTATGCAGGTGTGCAGGCACATATGTGTGCTTGAGCACACGTTTTTGCCTCCTGGATCCAGACATTGATCTGCATGGATACATTTCTATTAGGAGGGAATGGGAGTGGGCTGGCAGGGAGTTACATGTCCACCCACTCCAGAGGAAAATTTCTCTTGATTATTGATGATAATGTTGGGACAGTGTTTTACGCTTTCCCAAGGAATTAGAAATATTCCAATCTTGATGTATGGAGGCACAAAAATATTCTGGTAAATAACAACTGCTTGTGTTTATCTTTTGAAAGACAGGAGGCAGTGTATTCAGAGCATTGTTTCTGAATATTAGGGCAGACTGGAAGGAAATGAGAATGCATGTGTTTAAGGAAAGTTTTGAGTTGAGATCACTTATTATCATTACACAAATTACCTATGTCCCTTCCTTCTGATCTTGTTGAGAGAGAAAGCTTTGGAAATGGATATTTATACACACTGAAATTGTATACATACACACTCATATATATGCCTCTACACACATGCACATTATCATGTTTATTACTGACAGTACATGCAATCTAGAGGTGTTTTACTAGAAACTTTGAGGGGTGAAAATTTATTGATTAATAAGATCTCAAACTCTAATATAGCAGAAAGTAGTATGAGTCAAAAGCTGACATGATCATTATATCAGGCGAAGTTCAGAGAGGGAGAGGATCACTGCCTCTGAATTAATCGGAAAGGACTGTGGGGAAATCAGGAAAGTGGTCAGGGGCAAATAATGGAAAAGGGCAAACAAATAATAATAGATAAGGGTAAATGAAAAGATTTCCAGAAATCTCCCAACTTACATGGCCATTGTCCCTATAGTAAATAGTGACCCATCTGCTAATTTAATATATGACTATCCTCTTGAAGCACAGTTCTTTCTATCTTTGAAAGGAAATTTCATTCTACTTCATAAGGGCTCTTTCCAACTTCATAGGAAGCTCTTATTCCAACTTTTCATCTTTGTAGCAGTAGTACTAAAGAGTCAATCAGAGAGAAGAATAACAGATAATAGTTACTGTCCATTAAAGATGACTAGTTGGTTTGTTGGTTGGTTTTTTAGGTGAACTTTCCCTTCATTAGTTTAACTCTTTTACTAAAACCTACATTAACTGTAGATTGTTTGATACTATGTGAGATATTGCTCTCAAAATGTTTAGTAAAGGAAGATTCAGAGAAAATCAGAAGCATGCCTAGTGAATAGTTACATGTTCAGGATGCTCTTGAAAATTCTGAGTGGACTTTTAAGAAAACTGGAAAATAAGAATGACTTTATAGAAAGAAAAAATCTTGAACTACTTCATTTTTCACCAAGTTTTGAAGGAAAGTAGGAATTAACTGGATAAAAGGAAATTGTGTAAAAGGTGTGTGACAGGTGGTGAATTAAAATTTGTAAATAGGACGTTAATGTAATAACCATTATCACTTAAAGTAGAATCTCTAGAGAATATCAAATGTGTTTCTTAGACAGGTTAACTTAGTGTCACCAATAATTTAGCTCACAGTACCAAATAGCATTGAGATAAAAGTTGCATAAGAAGTACTAATTTGTATATTATGATATGGTGTGATCTAGAATAGATTTTTAAAAGTAATTCACTATTGTTTATGTTTCAGTCTTTACTAGAATACAGGGCTAAATAATATCATGTAATAAAGTTGATTATAAAATTTAGATTATATACAAGAATTATCTTTGAAAATATTCTTGAAAAATATTTTTAAAGTTTTAGTTAATATTAATGTAGAGCAAAAGGTGTTGTGTGTATATGGGTAACCTATATATGTTTAAGGGGAAGATAGTTCACAAAATCATGCTAACTCATCCATGGGTAAATATATCAAAGGAAAAAATCAGAATTACAATTGTTATTTATAAAATGATGGCGAGGAAAACTTATAGCTATGATCAAAGTTGTTGTTAGAAGTAAATTCATAGCCTAAAAATGATTTAGTTGTGAAAAAATACATGATTAGTTTTATTAAGTAGCTATAAAACTGAAATCAATCTAAGGAAACCAGGAAAAACAAAATAGTAATAATACAAAAATAATAAATTAGAAAACAGAGAAAAATCAATAAAGGAAAATTTAATTGAAGAAAAGTATGACATTTAAGATAAATGAATGGAAGATATAATGCTATATATTATATCTGTATTATTAAAATAATTTCTGTGAGACTATGATATTTTGAAATAAAATATGATGTTAGTATCTAGGAAATTTACACATTACCAAAGTTAATTCAAACAGAAATAAAAAATTTATGGTATCTTTTTATTGAATATATATATTACTGTATGCCCTAGAGTCTGCCTACCACCATGTCACCCATGAACCATTATCATGATTTCTTGTGCTTATCCTTCACCTGATTTTGCTCTCCCTCATTTCCTCTCCTTCCTGTATGCTTTAGTTCTGTTATCCATTTATTAATTTTAACTTTTTTCATTCTTTTGTTTTTAATATATATCTCTCAGATAAGTGAAACCATCCAATATTTATCTTTTTTCTTTCTGACTTCTTTCTGCTAGCATGATTCCTTCTAGCTCTACCCGTGTTGCTGTGAATGACATGAGTTTGTCTTTTTGATTGCTGCATAATATTCCATCACATAAATATACTGCAACTTTTTGGTCTATTTGACTGTTTGCGGGCATTGGGTTGTTTCCATATGCTAATTTATGGCAAAAGAGAAAAAATATACAATGGAACAAAGACAGTCTCTTTAATAAATGGTACTGGGAAAACTGGACCATAACATGCAAAAACATGAATCCTGACTACTCCCTCAAAAAACACCAACTCAAAATGAATAAAAGATTTGGATGTAAGACCTGAAACCATAAAATATATAGAAAAAAAACATAAGCAAAACACTCCATGACCTGTACTGCAGAAACACCTTCCAGGACATAGCTACACAAGGAAAGAAAATGAAGGAAAACGCAAACAGCTGGGATTACATCAAACTAAAAAGCTTCTGTAGAGCTAAAGAAACAATCACCAAAACAAAAAAGACACCTGACTGTATGGGAAATAATTTTTGCCCTCCACACAGCTGATAAGGGACTGATATCAAAGATATATACAGAGAACTCACACAACTCATAAAAACAAAGCAAGCATCCCAGTCAAAAAAATGGTTGGTATATTTTTTAACCAAGATAACATTGATTTGCAACACTGTATAGACTCAGAAATATAGGGTCACACTTCTTCAGGTTTATATTATCAAGATATAGAAAATTTGAACATAAAATAATAAGGCAAACATTTTAAAAATTGTTATTGAATTATTCGGACAAAAGTTTCAAGGGCAGCTGAAAAGAAGAATGGATCAGAAAGCTATGGCCTGTTTACACAGTGGATATTATAGCAATCAGAAAAACAAATTTTATGCATTTGTGATAACATGGATGGATCTAGAAGTCATGCTAGTGGAAAAAAATGGAAAAAAGAAAAATACTGGATGATCTCAATTATATGCAGAATATAGGAGAAACAAATAAGTAGAAGGACAAGAAAAAGTTAAAACTAACAAACTGACAGCAGAACTATAGCATAATGCAAGGGAGGGGCAGCTTGGGGGAGGTCAGGGGTAGGATGGACACAGGAGATTGGGATGGCAGTTCATGGAAGACAAGGTGGTGGGAGAACCTCAGGGTATACAACAATATAAAAAACATATATATATAACCAATAAAAATGTTTAAAAACAATTTCAGAGGCAGGTATTCCCACTGATGACTTCATAGATATCAAAAAATATATAAAATGTAAAAAGTTGAAGGACAAAATAAAATATTGGTAATATCAAATTCACTTAATAAAGTAAATGAAGTAATAGCCTAAATAAATTTAATAAATAAAATCAACTTATATAATACATTTAGTATAACATAGATATAAAACTCTTACATACAATGCATATAATACTATGGAATAATACCATTTTTGAATCACATAAAATTTCAAAATAATACATAAATATACAATAAAGTAAATAAAGTCAGCAGTATATTTACATAGACGACTGTATTCCTGAGAGAAAGAATGAAAGTTTATAGAACTTACATCTGATAAAATTGGCAGGAGATGAATGGGAAGATGCTTACACATGAAATGGAAATAAAAATTAAAATTACTTGAAAGGAGGAACTAAATATTCATAATTTTCAGAATACTTAATTGTCTGTTAGAAGTCTCTAGACAATGAACTGAAAAACAATATTAGAATAAATTAGCATTGAATCAATGGTGGGTTACAAAATACATATATGATATTCAATTACTTTTCTACTGTAAATATTTAGAAAATATAATGAATAAAAGAACCAATTTAAAACATAGCTAGAATATAAATATAATAAGTACATGAAAAGCTGGTTTAAAAACAAATATAAATCAGTAAAAATATAGTAAAAATTAAACAAAAAAATAAAAAAACAAATGGCTATCTTCCAACTAAAAATCAATTACTTAATATAAGAAAAAAGTATTCCATATTATAAGAAATGAATGAAGAATTTAAAAACAAATACTATTTTCCACCTATAGTGACATTTTTTAAAATATTTCATTTTTAAAAGGATGTTGAAAAATAAGTTTTGTGAATTCTTTGTTAGAATGAAAATGAATACTGACTTAGAAAGTGATTTCACACTAGCTAGCAAAGCCACAACAAAATTTCTACCATTGACCTCAGTCAATCTATTTGTAAGAATATAGCTTCAGAAAATTATGAGAAATACCTGAGAAAATTATGAGAAATACCTGAAAAAATTATGGGAATTTTCATCATTAGTTTATTCAAAATATCAGAATATTAAAAGCAATCAAAATATGCATTAGTAAGGAAGAGTTTGGAACAATTTTAACAATAATGTCAGGAGGTAACATTTTAATATGACTACAAATCATATGTGCATGAAGTAGATCATCATATGGGAGAATGTTCATAATATAATCTAGAGAGCAAGACAGAAAAAAAAACAAAACACCAAAACATTGCCAGTTGGGAGTCCAAACTCTTTGTTGGGAGTCCAAATTGTTTTTAAATTATTATATTTTTTATCATTTTTTAAAATGTCATTAACGTCAGTCAGGCAAAAACATGTTTAGAGACTTTCCTGATTATAATTTTGGTTAGCATATATTATGCCTAGTGTATTTGTATTGCTTTCTTCTTCCACTCTAATTTTCAGTTCTTATTTTATAATTTTTAATTTATAGCTTCTCCTTCCTCAGGCCCTATTTTAGCACCTTTGGAAATGAAAAGGGACAAAACAGAGAGGTAAACGGGGGTAAACATGAATTTAATATCACCGGAGAAGTACACCCTCAGTTCTCTTTGGTTTGAGTTGAGAGCATATCTGGAACCTGATTGTGGAACCTTCCCCCTCTGATGTTGAACTTGTTCTTGAACTTGTTCTTATTTGTTTGAATTAACAGTCCAAAGGAGAATGCTCAGGGACCAGTAACTAGTTGAGCTCAGAGGTCCCCATCCATATGTTAGTGTTTGGGTGAAAAGCAGTGACATCAGAGAGAATAGCATAGGCAAGTCATACTGTGTTTTCATTTACCACTCCCTGTGCCTGGAACTGTGTAGGGAATCTTAAACATGTTCGCTGCTTAATGGACTA
>PVHY01000174.1:150255-295332 GCA_004024945.1 Uropsilus gracilis
GGGGGGGGGGAGTTACTCTAGAAGATACTTGACATAATGCTACTCTGGTAAGTCTGAAGAAGTGTGAGTCATTACAGAACCATTTTCTCAATGCAGAACAAAAAATCTTCATGGAATTGCTGTGCTTTCAATCCAGAGAGTTGGGTGTTTGGAATTCCGCAGTGCCTTGCGGTGTTGTGCCAACCAGGGGAACCACTCATGAAAACTGAGCATTGTTGAATTGTGGGTCTCAGCTCTATTAGGTTGATAAATGGCAGTTGATTTTTATAAGACCCTTTTTGATTAGAGAAAGGATTAGGGGACTGAGTGTATCCAGGAATGTTTTAATCATGTAATGTGAAGTTACATTTCATACTGGGGATTAATTAGAAGCTGTGTGTTATAGAAAGATTTTTTTCCCTTAATAGGCAGAGATGTAATGCTAAATTATATACACAAAAAGGCTACACTTGCCTGGAAGTCAGAATTTACAGGGTAGGAATTCTTGGAATGAATGCTGAAGGAGAATTATGACCTGCTGTCTCTACCTGTGTGTATTTGAGAAGGTATCTAGGTCTGTATATGTGTGAAATTAATTTGTTGTCAGAACAACAGTTGTGCAAGCCATATTCTATCAGAATGTCTTATTTGAAAGCCCTGGAATGAATGTTAAACGTTACTTTATCCAATGAAAATGTCCCCACTTGAGTTTCAGAATTTCTGCCCTCTTCCCTTCTTCCATCTTTTCCTCCCTCTATCCTTCCATGTTGTCATAACATTGTTTTTATATAATTCCACATAACAATAAAAAGCTTCAAAACAGTGTAAAAAACTAGTTGGTTTATTGGTTTGACCTCCTGACTTGTCTCCATCCTGCCTAGAAAAAGATTTTTCATTGTTTGATCTTATATTTCTCAAAAAAGGGGGGGGGTATTTTAAAGAGAAAAAGAGTAGCACTATTTGAGCTCATGAAGATTTAGTCCAAAATTGCCTCTTTTTTTCCTCAGATAAAAACAAACAAACAAACAAACAAACAAAAAACCAAAAAACTTGAATCTCAAATGAAGATGCTGGCTTTTTTTTTTTTTTTGGTTTCATTTCAGCAGAAAAACATCCTAAAGCTCTTAGAAATCTTTAAATATCACCTCCCATTTCCTTTATGTCCAGTAGAACACATGATCTTGTTGGTGTTAATGTTTGCTGCTATAACAAACAAACTGAACATTGTATAAAGGCTCAAACTTGGAAGAAGTTTAATTTTCTCTCAAAGAATAAAATTGCTGTTCCTGACTGATGGGCAGCTCTCTGCCAAATAGTGACTCAAGGCCCCAGATTTCTTCTATCTACTTACCACTCCATCATCAACACTTGGCTTCCCAGACTGTCATTATTAATCTGTGTGGAACTAATGGAAGAGGAAAGAACATGAAGAATGGTATGTGAGAGAATTTTTCAGGGCCAGGCCTTGAAATGAGGCCCATCACTTATGTTCAGATTCCACTGGTTAGCATTCAGTCACATGGCCACACCCGACTGAAAAGGAAGGCGAGGAGTGTCATTTAGCTATGTGACCAGGATAAAGAGGATATAGGCTTAGTGAACTGCTGCCATTCTCTGTCACATAATCAGGAGTCAGTTGTGACAGGGTGTTCTTTCTCCCATCCACTGTCCATATTTTCACAACCAAAAAACTCCACTTGCTTATAGCACTTTCAGAGATATTTGGCTTTATAAGCAAATGTAGTGGAACAGGGTATGGGGATAAAGAGTCAGCTATTTGCAAATCAGACCACAGACTCTATGCAACAGAGGAGTGTCTCAATAAACAAAAACCTTTCTCTGAATCCTTTTTAAAATGAAAAGTTAAGGGGAAAGTCTAATGATAGTTTACTTGGCATCTAGATACAACTGTTTAGGGACCAAGAATACCCGGTGAAAAATAAGGAAAGGATGTGATGAGTAGGCACAAGTACAATATTCTGATGAGAAGTTACAACCTGCAGGGGCACTGGAAACCTAAACTGTTGTCCCAGCTGTTGTTCTACCTAAGCTGTAGGCATGTTGACAACCATTTCCACCATGGTACCCTAATGGTAGTACCAGGGTTAACAATTGAAAGCCTGAGCAAGTTGTGTCTGTCTGCTAAAAACCTATAGATTTCCTTGTATCATTTTGCTCAAATCAAGCAAACCGATTTATAAGTTACAGTCTCTGAGCTTCAATTAATTTCACTTAAGACATTTTCACACTTGTACAATAAATGTTTGAATTAAGACATTTCTTTTCTTCTGAAATTGAATTGCATGTTAACTGGTTATTGGCTGCTGCTGGTGGACCACACAATTACAGATAAGAGCATTGATCTGGCAAGAAAACAAATTGGCTCTTAAAAGAGGGCAGTTTGAATTTGACAGCTGCACATGATTAGGTGTCTTTCTAATGGATACTGTGTATTATCATCAGAGGTGTGAAAGATATGCAAACCCTCTCTCATTGCCCACTTCCACCAAGGAGGACTTCTTAGATATACCTGCCCACTTCAGGGCACAATAGCTGAATCCACTAGAAAGAAAAGTGTTCAAAATTATCTAGCTGACAAGTGAATAATGAATGTCTGGATCATACCCTGAGAGAGAGAGAAGTTTCTTCGAGAAGTCTTCTTGAGTCAGTATGGTATCATTAAAAGTGAAAATGGTTTCAACTATAAGTGCCCTACAGGCTAAAGGCACAACCATAGACGAGCTCGACCATCAAGGGTATTTACCAGAGAATTCACTCTGTTGTAAAGAACCCAGAGTCTGGTTGCCCTGGCTAAAGGACATCTAATCCGATGTATGGTTAAGTGGTTTGCCCAGCTTCTGGTTTGCTGGATTTTAGGGACTCAATCTGAATTTGAAATTTTGAGGAGAGAATTACTCAGGTCCAGGCCTATCCAATGATGTCCATGTAGAATTATAACCCTCAGCTTCCATGCCACAAGCATCAGCACCTGGACTTTTGAACTCTTTCTCTACCCCATTCAAGGTAGAGGCATTTGGGGAACGACTCAGTACTGCCAGTCAACTATCCCAACTGCCCCTAATACAAGTCATGTTGGTGTAGGTGTCTTTTTTTAAAGTTCTCTATACAACTCCTCTGGTGTAAGATGATCTCATTGTTAAAAAAAGAAAAAAGAAAAAATGCAACTCTGTTCCCAGGAGAGAGATAAGCAATATTCTCTTTAAGAGCTTTAGGTCAAAGTCCAGATTCCCAGCTTTATTCCAGCTCTGGGTACATCTAAAGGAGGCTATTATGTTCCAGGGGTCAAGCTTTCAGATCTTACCCTATCAAGAAGATAATAAAAAAAGCACTTGTAGTTGGATTTTATTCATCATTTATATAATCACTGAAATTACAGATGAATAGGCTGTTATGTCATCTAGACTCTCTTGCTAGCCAGTGCATGTGTATTTTGTCTCTTATTACATCCTATAAAAGCATCCTACACACAGTTAGATCATAATAATTTCTTGGCCATTTTGTGGCAAGTGCAAACTGTTCCAAATGAACTGGGTTGTTGCCTTATTCCCATCTGGAAGGTTCTTGAAATGGTTCAGCCCAAGTGACCACACCTTTTCTTTCATCCCCCACATCTCTCTGATGCCAATACAAGAGACTTTGCCTGGTCAGGGTTATTCTAGATTTTCTAAAAGGTTGGATGGTTCTCTGGTCATGTTTGTCAAGCAGGAATATGTGGGTCCTTGATGGGGACTTTGGAGGCATATTCTTGGAAATAAAGTTCTTGATGAGATGTTTCCAATATTATATTTTCACTTTGATGATTTTAAATATATATATATATAAGCATATTCTGGAGCATTTGGAAGACCTTCTTGTAACTGAGTACTGCCATGTGAAGCCAGTGATCCAAGTGCATTTGCTCTAAGACCACGTAGTACCTCTTTAATGGTCTTACTAATGAAGACCATAGGCTTTCAGAAGTGCTGCCATGGAGAGAAGCTGTGTCACTGCACAGCACATGACAATAGAGGCAGACCAGACCCCAAATAAGTGTACCCCAACACTTGAAGCCACAGTATGAGCAACAATTAAGTTTTATCAAATTGTCTCAGAGCACACTACTTAATGACAATAATTCCAATACTGGTATTTTACTTGCAAATTAATTTTGGCTACTATATGCATCAGGACTTTATACAGAGAGAGTCTGTTCCAAGTCTTAGGGTTGCCTCTATTAAGAATCATTACATTAAAAACTGTTGAAGTCACCATGTGGTTCCATGGGAGTTGTTTTCTCTAAGAAGACATCCATACATTATTCAAGATGAAGAAACATTGTTTTATAGGATTATCTTCTGTCTTTCTGTGGACAACAATACTCAATCTATTTACAGCTCTCAGGGCTATCCACAAAAATCATTTACCAATTTCAGTGAGTTATAAGGCCCAAGGATTGGACTAGATTGGACCATATTAAGAGGAAACTTTCTTATTCTAATTGAATTTATTTATTTTTTAATTGATAATGCATACACATTTTTTACACCATTGTGTACCCTGAGGTTCTCCCACCACCATGTCACCCATAAACTGTCGTTTTAATCTCTTGTGCTCATCTTTCTCCTGATTTCACTAATACATTCTTGCTGTATGCTTTAGTTCTGTTGTCTGTTAGTTTGAACTTTTTTTTTAAATTTGTTTTCCTTATATTCTACATAAAAGTGAGACCATCAATAATTATCTCATGGTTTATTTCCTTGCAGGGTGTTCTGGTTGCATGGCTACATGATACCTCCAATTGACCACTCTGAGTAGTCACACACAAGTATTATGGGCTAACAAAAGCACACCAGTTGCAGATGACCTGTCTGGATACTCCCTGCTATCTCCCATTGAGAGGAAGGGGCCTGTCACTGCTTATGGTAAAAACCTGGCTTAATAAACTAAATGAAAGACTGAGGCCAGGTTACCAACATAAAGTCACTGAAACATCAAATAGATATTTGCAATTGGTTAGTTGTTCAGGGAATAATTCAGTAGGGTGGAATACATCTTCTAGAGCAGTCTTTGAAAAGTTACCCAACAGACAATCTATTGAGAGAGATTTCCAGGTGTCTGGTGTATGTTAAACTTTTTCCTTCATGTCAGAAAAGCAGAAAAAATTCAGTCCACTCATCCTCCAGGCAGATGTGCTGCTATTCTCTGTCAAGGTAGAGAGGTTTAGAGGGAGTGAACCATCTGGAAATTTATTTAGGCATAAAGAATAAGGTAATGAGTAGAAAGGTACTCAAGGGAGTGACTAGGAAAGAATTATGACCAGAACACAATGGGAAAGGAAGGTGGAAGAAGGGCTAGGCAGGGGGCTTGGAAAGGTTACATTGACCAATTCCTATTGCATGCTCTTTATCTTGATACCTTTCTCAATGTAAAAATGAAGTAATTGCTTGAGGATGGGTAATGGAGAATAAAGGAGGAAGGGACCCCATATACTATGGTGGACGGTGATGGGTACTTGGGTAGTGGAGGTGATATGATTCATATACCTAAAAACTTACACACCTAAAGCATAGACAGTATTGTAAAACAATGTACCTCAATAAAAAACAAGTAATATTGGTGAGAAGCCTCAAAAAATCAGTAAAAGTAAAGAGAATTGAGATTTGATTTCTGGGAGAGTTCACGCTCATCCTCTTTCCCCTTTTTTATCAAAAGTAGCATGGTACGGAGGATGACTTTTTTTTAAGGGGAAAGAAAAAGCTATGTACGGAGCTCTGGATGGGGAAGACATCTACCCAGTGAGTCACGGAAGGTGAGTGGTGCTGGTGGCCCCTGAATCATGAGATTGCCCTGAGCTGTGCTTAGTAGGTGGGACTTTATGATCTGCCTGAAGAATATCTTTGGGAAATTAACTCATTCTGTTTTGTGCCTCAGGTTTCTCATCTGTAAAAAATAAAGGCAATGATGTTTCTTATTTTTGAAACTCTTGTCTGTCCTGAAATTACTTTGTGCTTTATGGGGATACAAGCAGCTCTTCATTCACTGCCCACTTTATGGACATCTGTGTCCTGGAGAAGTACAGCACCTTTGCATATCCCCCTTCTCATCATCGCCTTTGGGAAAGATTTTTCAATGTCTTTGCTTTGGTATTTCTCATACAGTCTTAAAAATTTTATTATCATAAGGATAAACCAGGCTTGATATCTAAGGAAGTAGATGGTTAATTTCTCTTTCCTTCCATTGAGCATGGACGTCATGTGTGTGACTTAGTGTCATTGTGCTTCATGTATAAATGGGAACTTTCTAAAGAAACTTAAAGCATTGTTGGGAGAACTAGGTGTGAATGCAGTTTGTGAGCTGTGACGGGCCACTCAATTGCCAGGTACTAACAGCTGGTGGTTAATTGAGCAAAACTCCTATTTGCAGTCATTAAATCATGAAGTCTTTGTTTTATAAGGGACTTTATGACTTTGTTGGTTTCTGATTCTGTGCTTTCTGACTCTACCTGACTCAGAATCTTTCAATCAGGAAACGTGAGTGTATTCAAGATGTGCAATAATGCCAGTCCCTTGTCTTTGTCACTTACATAGTGCCAGTTTCCTGGTCTATTTAGTACTCATAGATATTTATCCAAAATATGACAACAACAAATATAAAAAGATGTATAGATCTCTAAAACCACAGTGATCTTTTATTTTCACATCTAAGTGAGACCATCTGATATCTCTCTTATTCTTTCTACCTTATTTTTGCCAGCATGATTCCTTTTAGCTCCATTCATGTTGCCACAAATGACATGAGTTTGTCTTTTTGATTGCTGAATAATATTCCTTTGGGTAACTATACCAATGATCCATTCGTCTGTTTGGGGGCATTTAGGTTGTTTCTATATCTTAGCTATTGTAAATATTACTACAATAAACATAGGAGTACAGGTTTCCTTTTGAATTAGTGTTTTGGTATCCTTTGGGTAGATTCCCAGAAATGGAACCTTGCTCAATCGAAATGGTAGTTTCATTTTCGTAATTTGAGGTCCTCCACACAGCTTTCTGTAGTGTCTGGACCAGTTTATAAACAAAAGGACAAGAAAAGTTAAAATTAATAAACTGACCACAGAACTAAAGCATATAGCAAGGAAGTGGGAGAAATGGAGGTTGAAATCAGGAACAGGATAAGCTCAAAAGATCAGTATGATTGCTCATGGGTGACATGGCAGTGGGAGAACTTAAGGGTATACAACGATGTAAAAAATACATATGTAAACAATAAAAAAAACCCACAGTGGCATTATTCACAAGACATGACATCAACCTAAATGCCCATCAATAGACAACTGGATAAAGAAGTTGGGGAATCAGGGGAATATTCCTGAGCTATTAAAAAAAGATAAAACCTTGCCTTTTATAATAACATAGATAGAACTCATCCCCCAAACCTTATTTATGAACTTTTACCCAGTATTGATAAAGATCCCATATGGTATACTAATTATTGATGATGCATTCCATTAAACTATATAATTTGTTATTTGGCATTTTTGAGCAAAGTGGTGAAAGTTGATATGTGTGAAAAAAGAGGGAAAGGGAAAAACAGAAGAAAAAGAAAACTACAAAGATAAAACCAGAAAACAGTGGGAAAGTTGTAAAGGGAGTGTTTTTGTCTTTGCTCAGCAATAAGGAGACTAAATGAAATCTAGAAAACAAAAAACCTCTGGATAAAACTTAACTCAACTTACAAACTCATATTTCCCAAAGTACATTGCACAGAACCTAGTCTTATTGATATTAGTGTGTGTTAACTTTCAAAACTTTTCTATGTTCAAATAGTGAGGCAGTGTGTTACATAAAATAGGTTTCCTTATTCTAGAACTCCTACAAGCCTTACATGACCATGGAGCTGGGGCATCTTCAAGAAGGAATAAACACATCGCTGTGATCAATGTTTCATTATCTGTAAGTAAAGAAATCCACCCAACTATTTTTTGGAATGCATTTTGGGAAATGCCATAGAGTAATGTATCTGAATTTTAATCAGAGCATTTGACAATTGTCTTTATGGCAATATGGAGTAACATGGACCTAAGACAGTGCAATTAGGTAGATTACTAAATGATTCAAACATGCTCTTCAAATGGTTTGATCAAAAGAAGGTTGGCAAGTAGGATGTATTGTTTTTATTACCTCCAGATTGACCTACTCATGAATTCTAGTCAACCTACTATAAACAAAGAATTTTATTAAAAATATGCTAGCAATAGAACATTATGTGACAAATAATAGTCTGTCAGGCCCATGGATTTTTAGCTGTCCTCATAGTCTTATGAGCTAATATATACGATTGTGAAAATATCCATCTAACCCAAAGCCACACTGAAAGTTAATTAGTTTTATCATATCAAGGGCACTAACCATCCAGTTGCCTTTTGCCTTATCAGGCCTCATATTTTGGTAGATACATTAAAAAAATTAAAGTTTCTATGGATGAATGACCAAGGTGGTGTTGTGTCTGAATTCTATACAGTAGAATAAAAAGACAAAGAAATTGAGAATGTTTACCCTCAAGGAGAAATAGCAGTTTAGTGGAAGAATATAATGTGTATTATTTTACTACTTTAAGGGAGGGGTATGTTATAGTCTGAATTCTCCTCCCCCACCTATCTGGGAGAATCTTTGAAGACGTGCAGTAAGTTCTCATCCAATGTCATTGGTAGCTTCTTGGACCTGTTGCATTTTGGACCTATAAATATTAAGAGAAACAATGTAAAATGAAACTGATTTTATCATAGGCTAATTGGTATAAACAAGAGTTAAGTTCCAGTAGCACATTCCTAGTCACAAAAATATCACCAATCTTCTATTTAGAAAAATTAATTATTTGTTTTCATTTGCTCATTCATTTTCCAACCTGCCATTCTAGTTCAGGATCACAGGTGGTCTATCTTAGCAGCTCAGGGCACCAAAGGGATGCCCAACCTTGGACAGGATGCCTTCCCATCATGGGGGACACTTGCACAAATTCCACACTCATGTGGACTGGGACAGTTGAGAATGTGAGGTCATCTAGCTTGTACATCTTTGGAATGTGTGAGGACGCCAGAATGCCCAAAGAAAACCCACACAGACTTGGTGAGAATGTACAATCTCTATACAGTCAAAGGCCTAGACTGGGAAATGATTTTTTTCTGCACTCAACATTATAATGAAAGATTAACAGAAATAACATTTTTCATTATTTAAGGATATGCTGTGTACGATTCTTATTCATGAACTTGTCGTTCTATATTATACCATAACCCCTCATGGTAGAAATCATGCTTGATTTATTGCTCTATTTTCTATCTGTATGTCTTATAAACATATAGAGAGCAAGAGGGAGGGAGGGAGAGAGAAAGGGAAGGAGGAAGGGAGGGAGGAAGGGAGGGAGGGAAGGACTGACAGAAGAATTAACATTGAGCAGTTATTCTGGACCAGGTACTGTGCTAAGTATTTTCCTTGAACTAATCTTTACACCAGCCCTGTGAGGTAGATAATACAATCACCTTACAACTGAAAAAACTAAGACTCTGAAATAATAAATGACATGCCCAGGGCCACGCAGTTCACAAATTGCTGAGTGCACATTTGAACTCAAGCTTTCAAATTCAAAACCCCAAAATCTTAACTGTGCAAAAATCAACTACAGCATTTTTAAAACTTGACCTACATAACTGTAGACTGGGATAATTTGAAATATTTTCTAAAAGGAAAAGAGCAGAAGCCAACAAGCACTCTATTTGATCTGCAGGATTGCATTTCAACTGCCTTGCATGGTGCAGAACAGAACATATGATCATCCCATCGCTCCTGTAGTGTTGTATTATGTTCAGTTGTTTGGTTTGTTGGCTTCCTAAATCAACCAGTCACAGACCATCACCTAAAATATTTTTCACTGTCAGGTTCTAGAGTATAAAATTAGCCTTTATTTTGACTGTTACTGATTTCGCAAGCCAAGAATGATCACGTAGCAAAGTCAGCAGAGCCTACACCAGAAGAGTCCCCCAGATGAAATAAATTTTGCTGATGGCTTTCATTTGAAGGCATGATATGAAGGAATTGTCAGGGCTATGGGATATTTCTATAGGACAGGGAAGGCCAGGCTATAAGGTGGCTGGCTGTGCAGTTGGTTTCGTCCTCAGCACTACCTCCCATGAGCTGGGCCGTGTCCCTGAGCTTCAGTCCATGCCCCAGCGCACACAACCAGACATCCGTTCAGTGCCTGAGTGCTGAGATCTTAAGGAGTTTCAGGACAAGAGAGACTTCCCAGGAAGTCTCTAAAGTCATAAGTCTCTCCTATATATAAGAAGTAAATAAAGTCAATCTGGACCTTCTCTTTCAAATGGTAACTAATTTTGGCTTAAGGAGACCTGGCAGCTCAATTCATAAAATAAACCTGTATCAACCATTGTCTGAGATGTAAGAGTCAGACCATTCCTCAGTTCTTCTTGGAAGCCGTGTTCTCTGTGGTGATTTATTTCTCACCATCCCTGTCCCTACCTGGACCCAGACCTGAGATGGGTGGTCTGTGTATAGGGTGGTCACAGTAGGTTTAGTGAAAAATCCCACAGCAAAGGTGCAAGAGACTGATGTACTCTTGACCTGCTCCTTACTCGTGGCATCCTTAATAAAGGCCACCTCTCCCCAAGGATTGCTTATAAACCATCATTTATAACCCTTCAGATGGTCTAACACCTTAGACTCACAGTATCTCTGACTTTGATTCTATTGTAACCCTTCACGTTTCATGAAAGCTTAGAAAGAGTAACTGCTTTTACAGGTTGTGCTGTGTACTTCCACCCTCTCCCCACCCACTCAAAAGATTCATTGAAATCCTCTCATACCTGTAATGGTGAACCTTATTTGGAAATAGGGTCATATAGGTGTATCTGGTTCAGATGAGACCATTAGAGTGGACCCTAATCTAACATGACTGGTGTGATTATCAGGACACAGACTGACACAAATAGATGGAAGATAATGTAGGGAAGAAGACAACCATGTGGTGACAAAGACCCAGATCAGTGATGTGTCTAAAACCAAGGAATGCCAGGGACTGTAGACAAACACGCGGTGCTTGAAGTAAAAGGGAAGAAGTCTCCCTGCCAGACCCTTCAGAGGCAACATGTCCTGAGGGCACCTTGATTTGGTGTCTTTCTTCTGACCTTCAGACCTATGAGAAAAGAAATGGTTCAAGTCATCCGCTTTGTTACAGCAACACTAGGAAATGAATTCACCTGCCTTTTTATCCCCCAAAATCACAGAATTAGTCATACAGCTCAGAGTCAGGATATAAACCCATGTCTGTCTGACCCCAAACTCCATATTCAAGCTTCTTAGCTTTGTTGATCATGGGCTAAGTTAGTATTTAGTAGAAGCAATCTGGTCTACCTTCCTTAGTACTTCTGAGGATGAGAGTGAATTTATTAGATGAGGAATTTATTAGATGAGGGGGAGGGTGGGGTGAAGGAGGGAGAAATCCAGACAGAATAAGAAGACAAGTATGAAAGGCATAGAGGTGTATGCTCTGCATCAGGAATAAATATGATTCACACATGAGGGTGGAGAGGAAATATAATGATGTAAAACAGCTCCATGATCTGGGGAAGTCCCAGGTACAGGCTTGAAGGTAGGTTTCCAGGTTAGAGGAGCAATCAGAAAATTGGAGCTGGGGGCAGTGGCGCGCACCTGTAATCCAAGCACTGGGAGGGAAGAGGCCTGGAATCGCTTGAGTTCGCGGGTTCAAGACTGTCCTGGGTAGCATAGCGAGACCTGGTCTTGAAAAAGCCGGGCGCGGTGGCAGGCGCCTATAATTCCAGCTACCTGGGAGGCTGAGGCTGGGGATCGCTTGAGTCCACGGCATCAGGACAACCCCGAGCAACATAGTGAGACCTCGTCTCAAAAAAAAAAAGAAAGAAAAGTAAGTTGGGTTGGTGACTGTCTGCCTACATCAAGGAAGCTCTTGCCCCTGACAGCGCACTGGTGACAACGAACCCTTTCAGCATAGTCAATCCAGAGGATGTTGGGAGATCCCACTAGCAAAGGACCCACACGATAAGGAGCATCTTTCTTCCTTGTCATTAAGCACTGTCTCTTAATTATCTTCCACACTTGTGGAGCAGAAGAAGCTTTTTCCAGAAAAATACTTTTAAGAATTCTTTATCCAGGAAAATGCTTATTTCTTCTCTTCTGTCCCCCCTCCCTCCTCACCCCCACCATGTCACTTCGTAATGGGCTAGTGCAGAAGAAAGGAAGGAAGAAAAAAATGGGGGGAGCATGTCCCTTTTATCTCAATATGTGTGCAGGTGTGTGCACCGGAGGAGGTGACTGCCTGAGCCGATGGCAGGTGCAGGGAGGGCACTGAGAGCAGGAATCACAGATGCAGACGTGCCGAGCCTCACGGTAACTGCTGTGAGCGCTTTAATCTCTCGGAGCAGGAAGAGGTCATGCGCAAGTTATTAGAGCATCTCAGTATCGTTCCGCCAGATTCCAGGCCTTGCCTCGTTTCCACCAATAAGGGGTCTTTTGTTGTTGTGTACATTTCGATCCGATTCAGGTAAAGTTAATTTAAATGAGGCAAAGTGAGGCAATGCAGGGGCCACTGATACTAGAATAGCTACAAAGTTGTAAGAGGAAGAAAATAAGGAAGTCTTAAATTATTTATGGCCTCCCTCCCTCTTCCTTTATTCCCTGCCCCAGAGTGAGGCAGTCTCAAAATGCTCTTCTTTTTTTTTTTCCCCTCCTGCCTTTATGGCTCTTTCTCTCCATGTCCAGTCCGCTACTGACATACACATACTCATTCTTCATGTTGCAGCTCAGACTTCACCTGTCCTGCAAACACATCCATGAACTTACCTCCTCCTTCCCTCCCACTCTGTGCTGGCACCTCCTTCCAGCACTAAGTTAGCACAGCTATTATGAGATTTAGCGCAATGTGTGTCATTATGAATTTCCTCTTCTCTATGGCTGCATAAAGCCACCTCAAACCTTAGTGACACAGCATTCATTATTCCCGCTCTAGCTCAGAGTTCTGGAGCTTGGTTGGGCTCAGTCAGGCAGTGATCTCTCATGGTTTCTCCACTGTTACCATCAGAGCAAAAGTTTCAGTAGTAGCAGAAGCTGGGATCATCTTCAAGCCATTGCCACTCACCTCACTGGAGCCCAGGCTGGAAAACTCAAACATCCAGGGCTCTTTTGACATCTCTATCTCTGTGTGGTCTTTCCTCCTAGTCTCGCCCTCAAGGCAGTTTCATGATAGTTTTGCGGTGACCACACATCTTTTGTGACTCCTTGGAGCACCAAAGGCAAGTGTCCCAAGAACCAGACATAACAGGACTGTCTTTTCTCCCTTAACCCATTCTCAGGGTGCCACTTTCGTCACAGCCCTGGGCCACCAGTATTCAGTGGGAGGGACTGCAAGCCCTCTCTCCCATAGAGAGTCACTGTGGAGAGGTATAGAAAGTATCTGTGCCAAGGACATGTGAACAACTCAAATGTCCCAAGACAGATGAATGACTGAAAAAGATGTGGTACATATACACAAGGGAATATTGCTCATCAATTAAAAACGACAAATTTGACAAATTTATGATAACATGGATGGACCTAGAAGAAATCATATTAGCAGAAGCAAGTCAGAAAGAAAAAGGACAGAAACCAGATGGTTTCACTAATATATGGAATAAAGGAAAAACAAGCAAAAGGCCAGGAGGGAAAAGTCCGAACAAGCTAACAACCAAACTAAAGAACACAGTGGAGGAGGGGGGGAGGTGGGAGGGAGTGGTCAGGGAGGAAAGGTGGTGGGTGGTCCCCAGGGAATACAAATGTATATATAAACAAACAAATAAATAACTTAAAAAAAAAAAAAAGTATCTGTGCTAGATGGGAGCAGAGGCCAGAGGGAGCCGGAAGTGTGTCTCCAGGAAAAGCTGCAACATGGAGTAGCTGACATACTTGGACAAAAGTTGAAAGAAGACTTAGTCCTTAAGTAAAATCTGGAAATACATTAATAGTAAGAAATTTGAAAAGGAAATTGAAAAGGGTATGATTATCACTTCTTGGCCTTTTGGCTAAGATCAAGTGTAAAAATGGTACCCTCTTTAATTCAGGGGCCAGGGAGGAGATGTTGCAGCCCTACCAGTTGACTTAACTATGAATGAAATGTACATAGTCATCATTGTGTACATTTTAAAAATTAGTTATAAAAATAAAAAAGGGAGAAAGGGAAGGAGCGAGAAAAAGAAATGGAGGATGAAAGAGAGAAATGTGCTAAAGTGCTGCTTATATTAACACCTTTTGGAAGCTAAAATCTGAATCTTTTTGTATCACATTCATAAAGCTTCCTACTGAGTACTTCTCTTCTGTTAATACCTGCTACAGCTGTGTGCATCTTTTCCCTCCTAATCCGAAATGCCTCCTATCACTTCTCCAGTTCTTCTCCATTCTCTTTCTATAACCATCAAGCCTTTCTTGCCCATCTCCTCAGAGAAGGAGCTTTTCCTTCTCTAACTTCCCACAGCAGTTACTGTCTGTACCCAGTCCATTAATTGGGCTCTTTACACTTTAACTTTCAAAGTATTAGGGTTGATGTAAGTGGCTTACAAGTTCCTTGAGGACAGATTCTCCCACAGTGGCTCATGCAGTGCTGCAGAGCTATCTACATGGTGAAAACATTAACATTTTTTGAACAAATTAGTTAATTAATAATTAAGTTACTCCACCTTCTGTCTCCCTCTCACTAGGCTTTTGTTGTTTCTTCCACTGAGCACCAGGAGTTTTCTGTAACTGCTCACTGATCTCTGCCTGGGGTTGCTGGCTGTGGCTATCCATTCAATCACTGTTGGGTACCCTGTCCTTCCATGCTCACACCCTGGAGGTCAAGAGAGAGGCAGATTAGGGTGTATGTAGAAGAACTACATGATCCTGATCCTCTGTTGGTGTTTGATTTTGTTCTGGAAGATCTGTGCCTATTAAAGCCAAATGGGACCAGAAGTGACCCGTGTAAGACTATAGCCAAATTGATTCTTAGCTTCATTTAACAAAGAGGAAAGTCAGCAGAACTATCAGCATTTTAAAAGTGATTCTGAAGATACCAAAAATGTCACACACCTACAAAGACAGACCACAGGCATTTTCCTGAACAGAAATGTCACATCCGCATCACCCACAATCCAAAATCTTTTGTTTTGTCCCTTGAACACCCCATCTATCCACCCATTTCCATATTCCATAGCCCAGAGAACCCCAGTCTCTACCTGTAGGCAGCACCCTCTGTCTTTACTCTGCTCATCAGATTTAGTCCCCTGAAGAAGGAAATAGTAATGAGAATGGCATTTCCCCTTAAAGAAAAGCAGGAATGAAATACATAGTCCCAAGAGTCTGGGTCATCGTTTACTGGATCCTAGAAACTTAGATTTGGAAAAGACCCTAGAGATCATCTAGGTACTCGCAACTTCTGTTGCATTAGATGATGAGTTCCCAGTGCTTCCTTGATGCAGAGGGAATGCTATACTTCCACTTTCACTTCCATACTGCCCTCAAGAGGAAGAGGTGCCCTGGACAAATCTACGAGGAGAGACCTGTCAGTACGAGGCAGGAGAACTTTGCGGGCAGAGGGGGATTGCTTGAGTCTGTGGTACCCCGGCAACGTAAGCCTGTGGTTCCATGAGCAAAAACAGCGAGACCTAGTCTCAAAAAAAAAAAAAAAGAAAAGAAAAGTGAAGAAAGCTTTAGAACATCTCCAGAAAAGTGCCTACAGATATTTTGGACATACTTTTAATAGGTTCAAAGACATCTGAACCCGGTCTATAGATGCCAAGTTAAGAATTCCTCCTTTAATGTTCTTTTTGAGCAAATGGTATGGATTCCTGGACTAGAGCAACTATTAAATTAGTCTAGCCTCAGGGGGAAAAAAAATCCAGCCTTGGAAAAGGAGACTTCAATTTTAAATTGTAGCACCATGCGTTGCTCTCATCACCTATCTGGAACACCTGTGCCTTAGAGACACTGAGAAAATTACAAACACAGGAGCAAAAAAGCGTGGCAGCCTTTCAGGTTATTTTGTGGGGCTGCATATTTCCTTGACATGCTTGCCACATTGTGTGGGGATATGCCACACTCTTCAGCCTCGTGTTGGCAAACCATAGGATTTTAAAGGATAATGATTTTATGGGCCCAGAGCTCACACATGTTGCACCTTTCAAAAGCTTCATTTCTCTCCTGGTTGGAGCATTTCCCAATGACTTTTAATTAAGTGTATTCTCTGTTGGCAGAAATGAGGCCATAAAGGAAAAGGGTATTGTGCATTCTTGCTCACAAACCACTGCTATGTATTTGTTGGTTGCTGATTGATTGGTGGAAAGTTGAAGGTTGTACTTGGAAAGTAAAACCCATAGTTAAGCACTGCCTATAAAAACAAGTTTGGGAAGGTTTTGCAGTACTTGCGGGGTGTATTCCATGGAATAGTTGGATGTTTGAAGTTTTCTTATGTGTCACGCTCTTTCTCCTGGGACCACGCACTTCCTAAAGAAGTATGGACAAGCATTCAGACCCTCTCTGTAAAATAGTGTTGAGTGGGAGCTGGGCCAGATGTTTCAGGAAGGAGAAAGGTGTGAAGATGATTACTGGGGTGTATCTAACATGGGTCATTTCTTACAAGTATTGAAAAGAAGTTTTCTATTATGTAAGGTGAACTGAGACAAAAAGCAGATCTCTTTTCTCATTAACAACTGGGTCTGAAAAGAATTAATCCATTCTTTGCCTCCAGGCAACATGACATTCAAACAGATTTGTTGTTTTTGTTTTGTTTTGTTTTGTTTTTGCTGTTGTTCTCCCCTTCTACCCCCACCCCCAGCATTTGCAAAGGACATTCCAGCCTTTCTTAACCTTGCATTCCAGATTCTCTCAGTGCCTGAACTCAGGAAATGCTTCCTCAGGTTTAACTCAAACCCTCTCCCTGCAATGGGAGACCATCTCTATCCTCCAAGGATCATAAGAACAGCTGTCTGGCCCAGGGCCAGTCACACCATTCTGCATTCCCATTGTTCAGGGGAGGAAATGGCTCTGGGACTTTGCTGATTGGCTCCACACCACTCAGCAGGAACCCAGGCCTGAACCCCAGGTTGCTCTGGAGAGTTCCTTTCCTGCTACATCAGGTACTTAACTTGGGGTACTGTCTCCCAGGATTTTAAAATTATCAGCAGTGACTAATCACCCTCTAACAGCAAAAATCTCTGTAAGGGACTTTGAGAGATGACATAAAAGAATGCATTGTATCTTTCTGGGATTTTCCCTTACATTTGCACACACGTCAGTTCCACTGTAAGCATAATAACCATCTTTTTAAAGATAAGGCAATGGAGTCAGCAAGACTGACTCAACTAAAGTGTGCACAGAGAAGAGAGAGAACTAAGATTGGGTCCTCAAATCTTAGTTCAAGTGCTGTTTCTGCTATACCAACAGTTCTTTCTAGGGAGTATATAAAGTTCTAGACCACCCACCATATATGTCCTGCATTTGCAATTCTTAGTCTAAGGAACAGAGAAGCAGATACACAAGGAAATGAGCATGAAGACACATTGAAAACTGTGAACTGTGTAAAGTCTTCAGTCATAAGAGACCGGAGTTGGTGGTTGGGGTGGACAGAGAAAATCCTTGGGGCACACACTGCATTGCAGGTGGTTATGGGGGTGCTTTGGAGACACTCTCACTGATTTCTGGCTCCAGCTCTGACACATGCAGTGTGACACAGGACAAGTTCATTCACCTCCAAGCTTCCCTTCATGGTGGATGAAATGAGAATAATAATGCCTTTTTCACAGGTTTATTTTGAGGAGTAAATGAGATAATTAACATAAAGTGCTTAGCACAGTGTCTGACAGGAAGAGCTAAATAAATGTTTAAATAGTAGCTATTCATATTATGGAGTGAATAGAGCAAGGAAACTGAATGGAGTTAAATTAGGAAAGGTTTTATGGAGGAAGCAAAAGAGCAACTGGAATTTGAAAGCAGGCTTGAGGCTTGGTGAAGATGACCAGAGAGGGCATTGTTTCTTTGCCCTCAGACTTTCACTGGCATGGATATATTAACCTTTGAATGTGGAAGCCAAAACTGTCTGTCTCAATGGATTTTCAGATTTTTAAACACGTTGTGGAACAGCAAAATAGCAGAAGCTTTAAATGGATGGCTAACAGAAGACATGGGAAGATGCCGGCATTTAAGCAAATTCTAGCTTAGAATGAAGGATAGTTTCAGTACAACTCCATTAAAAATTGAGTGTGCTGTAATGTGGAGCTATTTTTAGGATAGAGAACATCTTAAAAGGTTATGTCTAATAACTTGGCTTGCTTGCCATAGATCTGCTGTTGCTGATATAGATTAAAGAGGTGACCTCTTCAAAACTCTACAAATTATTGGAAATAGGGCGCTTGCAATTCTTGAAACTTCCCTACTGATTGGTTAAGTAAACCATCTACTAAATAGAAATCTAATTTGAAAGGTATGCATTTAAGGAAATTAATAAGCGAAATGATTAGGTAAAATGTTAGAAGTAGCCAAAAGAAATGCCCTAATTGATTAGAGAATTATAAACAGACCCCAAAGAATAAGATGACTGAGAGGGAAATTGCTGGATGCTCTTAGGAATTGTGGCACACTGCTTTTGACATCTGCCCAGTCCAGCATGGATTTGTGGGATACAAACCACACTGCCACAACTCTCTCCAAAGGCACATAAATCAGGGTGCATTTCTACCCATGTGTGGCAAGCCATTGAAGACACCCAGACTGAGACTATGAGAAATTCATCCTGTGTGGTGGCATCACCAACTCACTGTAGTTTTACAGGTGGTGCCCCTTTGCATTGGCTCCTGACTGAACTGCTATTACTGTGGAAGGAAGAGTTGGTCTGGTAAACCAAGTCCCGCTGGAGAATGACATGGCTTACAAAATAGATGCTGAAATAAGATACTTGAGAGGAAAATGAAGACAAAGGAGGAAAATTACATTCATTCTGCATCACTTTACCTACATTATTTTATTTAATTCCTGTTGCAGTTCTGTAAAACAAGAATTACTAGGTCCATTCTACAAATGAGACAACCTAGGGACAAAACTGGTATCTGAGCCCAGCCTGACAGACTCCAAAGCCTTCAAGTTCACAGTTTTCTGCCTCATACATTGCCTTGAAAAGACGGAATATAGTTTAATTAGGCTGAATGCATTGAAATAGAATGAGCTAAAGTTATGTCCAGTTCATAAAACACATGGAATCACTGAGTATTACATTAAGAAATTTGAAGACATTCCATAGACCATGAGCAGTCAAAGAATCAGGGAGGGGAATTATGAGAATTTTTCCTGCTTTTAGAGTGTAAGTTATTATGGAAGAGAATACAAAACCATTGGAAAAGAAAATGGAAAGCAGGAGATCAGTTCTGGCAAGTTCGTAATAAAGATTTGAACTAGGATGATAATTTAAAAAACCAGGAAAGAAAAAAAAAAGATGTAGTAGATAATATTTTCTAAAAATGACCATAACTATTTCCCATCCTACATGCTCTTCCAGAGACTTGTCACTCCCCACTTCACTTCAAGACATTGCCTCTACGACCCTGTCCATGAATCCATGAACCTGGATAGACTTCTCAGGATCACCTCAGTTAACATGCTGACAGAAATGAGGTTGTGTGGCTTCCATGCCGGGTCATAAAAAAGAGATGTAACTTCTCTCTCTTAGGTTCTTTGCTCCCAGAAGCCAATCATTGTGCAGTGAGAAGACCAGGCCTTATTGAGAAGCCCATATGTGGAGAAACTGAGGTTCCTAGTCACTGACCCCAGAAGAGTTCCCTGCCAATGTCAAGCACCAACTTTGTAGCCATGAGAGTGATTTATCCTGAAAGAAGGTCCTTCAACCACCATCCCCACCCCAGCTGTCTCAGATGATTCCACTTGAATCAGACATAAGCCTTCCAGATCTACCTGGCCCAAATTACAAATTAGTGAATAAAAGAAGTGATTGACTCTTGGTTTATGTTACTTTATGATGATTTATGATGCAGCAGTAGATAACCAAAACAAAATGGGCTCATGGAAGAAAAATAGCCTGGATTAACCAACCAACAGGCATACCAATGAATCCTGGCCAAATAGTAACAACAGTCAATATTACTTACTTAACTGTATTTCCATTTTTCTGAGGTGTGAAAATTATAGAGCTGGGAAATATTTGTGCATCTATTTGTAAGCAGATAACAAAGAACTAATAATGACACTTGTTTATATTTACTGAAGCAACATTTCATTGCAACATTTGTAAGTTTCAAGTTGTAAATTATTATTATAATAAATTACAAATCAGCAAGTTCACCACTAAAAATTTAAGTTCATCCTTCACCTTAAAATGGCCCCCACTTATCCTGTTTTCCCAACTCCCTCCTCCCTTTTCTTCCATTTCTGTAGTATCCACTCTAATGGATGGAGGTGGAGTAGCAGATAATTGCTCATAATGATGAATGATGTCATGAAGAAAAAAAAATCTGCATTTTCCTAAAACTGTATTAACCTTGCTATTTTTACCTAATCTTCATAAAACAGCTACAGAATTATACTCCTATTTTACAGGAGTAAAAAGAGGTCTAGAAAATTTATTGTTAAATAAAATCTCATCCCTATGAGTATTAGAGGTAAGATTTAAACTCAAGTCTGATTTCAGTACTGTCTCTCCATTTTATCAAATCCTCCCCCCCCCCCCAGTTACCAAAGGTGATTTTTTACTCACATTTGTCATTAATGGCTTTTGAGTTCTCTGCAATGAATCCCCTTTTCTTAAGCAGTAATGTATTTACCTTTCTTGGCTATTTAAAAAAGAAGAAGAAGAAGAATTTGCATTCCTGAAGCATACATAATCCAAAGGTGTTGAAAGCAGATGGCCCACAAGTATGCTGTGAGACATGGAGAATCAAAATTAAAGGACAATTTTATCATAGTTATGAGGTACTGTGATGCTTTATATCTAGGTGCACAAATTGCAGTGCATATCCTAAATATTTATCAGTGGCTGTTTCTTCTTTATTAAGTGGACCATTATCCTAATTAAAGGTGTTTTTTCAAGTGACATGTATTTTGCCCCAATATGTGGGTGTCTTGCAAGTTGAAGTGCAGAACACAGCATGTTTGTACAAAACATGCAGATTTCTGTCCCAATCAGTATGCTTTGGAATTCTGTCTGGGGCCTGTGACTGTTTGAATGCAAGAGTTCTTTCAGTCGTTCATGGGAAGAAGTTGTACAGAGGGTGAGAGATGAGAGTCTCTTCCACTGCATGTTATAAGGTTCAGTGATTGGAGGTAGGGACTCACAGCTCCTCCATTCTGTCCTAGCACTGCCACTGTTTGTGCATGATGATCTTGCTCAAGTCATTAGCTCCTTGCTTTTCTTATTGGTTATTGGGGCACGATTACATCATGCCAACCCCACTGAAAACAAGAAAGTCCTTCAGGAAAAACTCATCAGTATTTGTGCAAATTCCAAAGCCCTATATTACAAGAACCTTCTCTTTTTTTTTTACATCCTGACAGCAATGTATTTCCTTCCTCAGCATGCCATTTTCAAAACCTTTGACATTTCACTGCACCTCATTATTACCTTCATCGTGGATCATGCCAATTTGTCAGTTTTAATCTGTCTAAAATGCTGCATCTGCTAGCATATACCTTCCTACTTCTTAAATGTTGATACAAGATTTCACACATTGATTTTTGTGTAGCTCTGATTTCATGCAAGCTAAGCAAACAGTGACAGGTTGGTACTTGGGGTAATGAATGCTCAATCAGATTAATACAAATCAATGGCATTGGCAAGTTCCGGATGAGGCACAGGGGGTGGGGTCTGGACAACAAGAGCTGCCAGAGCAAGACAGATGGTCAGAAGCTGACACTCTTACCTCTTTATCTTGATGGACTCATTAGCAGATTTCTCTCTGCTGGGTCTCATTTGAGTTTCTTGGCTTTAAATGGCACCCCATAGATTGCCTACCATCCTGGAAAACAACTGACATGGAGATCTGGCATAGAGAATATTCTGGTGCCCAAGGTCCACTTAACAGCCAGGAGGGTAAATGGGTGCTGGTGATACTGTTCCTCCAATAGGACCATTGGTATCCAAAGAGTTAATAGGTCCTGTTAAAAACCGACTGTTCTGTATTATTACTGAATGTCAAATCCTGTATTAGGTACATTATTGCATTTGTTGCAAAAGCCCTAAGAGGTAGATTCTATTATTACTGTTGTTCTTCTATGCAGGGGCAGATGGTTAAACCATCAGGCAGCTTTGCTGGTCCTGAACTGGCTCCAACCCACCCTGCCTTCCTCACTCCTTCCTTTCTTTCCTCCTCTTTTCTTTCATTTCTTACTATAGGTATCCAAGACTCTAAACTGCTTCATGCCTCCCTTTGAGGACCCACCTGCTTACACACCCTCAGTGACTCCTCTTTCCAACTGTGATCATGGGAAGCAGGAAGCCATGGCAGAATGCCTGATAAATAGAAAAGTCTTCGAATCCTTCAGTGAAGTGATCATAAGCAAGTTGTAGTTTCTGTAGCATTTCCTTCTTTCCTATTCTTGCTTCAAATGAGCACCATTTCAGGTTAAAAAAATGGTGACCAAAAGGATTCAGAAATCCTTTAGGGATTTTAGAGTCATTGATGCATCAAGTAGAGCATCCTGACTTTAAAAAAAAAATATATATATATATATATATGTATATATATTTATATATATAGTTCTTTAGTGATTTGCTTTCTACATGGTGTCTTGAGGCTTCTCATAAGTTATTTGCTTATTCATAGTATAGCTGAGAGAGAATAAGTGAAGAAACAGCAAAGTATGGGGTTCTTAGAACTGGCATGAGCCTTCGTAATCACTACCCTAAGTATAAATTACTTTCTTCTTCCCTTTTCTCTTGATCAGTTTCTCTGATTGAGAATAACGTTTCCATACCCTGTCACCAAAGACCAGCCACGCAACGTCTAACCTCAACTTTGCAGATGTTCTTCCATATTCAGACCTGTGTCCTTGACCCTGACTGCTGGTACCCTGTCCTCTCTCTGCATCCCATCCCAGAGGTTTGCCAGCAGATGTTCATGAGGGAAATCAACACTTCTACTTCCATCAGCACATCTTTAATTGTCTAGGGAACTCACCTGAATTCTATCAATCTGCTCAGTCACTGAACTTTACCACATAGTCTCACAGTTACCCTCCTAATCTCTTTTTTTTCCAAAATAAGCCATCTCTATATTGGATTCCTGATCTCCTGCTTCTCAAAAACTCCACAGCTTCTCCCCCTGATCTTTTCCTACTGATGCTTAAGGTGCAAAGACTGCCATGTTGTCTGAACATGTCTTCTGCTTTTTAGATTTTACATGAACAGTTCCCAAGAATTTATCCAGATTTCTAGTTTCTATGAACAATGCAAAAATGACTCACAAATATCTACACCTTCATACTCTCTTTCATTGTACATAGTTTCTCTATGGGGAATTCTTTGAAGAATATACTATTATATCTAACTCACCTGAACTTCTCATTGCTGTCAATGGCATCACCTTCCTTCAGGCTCATTGGCTTCAACTTGAACACTTTCTCTCCCATCAAATATATTCAGTTATCCATTTATCCATTCATCTACTCATTTTTTCCCATCTAAATACTCAGTGAACTTTACTAACTGCCCATTCTGTGTCAGGTTCTGGGGGAAACACTGAAAGTCCAAAATTAATAACATATCCTGAATCTAACATTGAAGATCTTCCATACATCATAGACCTCCCTGTACACCCTTTCCTGTCATGATTTTTGATAGCACTGACTCAATCAAACTGATATCCTATCCTTCATTCTAACCTACCTCCATGCCTTCTTTCATATTCCTTCAGCATAGAATGACAACCTGTAGTCTTTCAGCCATGTTTAATGAACATTTCCTTCAAGTCTCACTTACTTGCAAGGTACCAACATAAATTTCTTGGAATTCTTGTAAGATTTTGTGATTTCATCTTCCCTTCTTCTTGCTGTGATCTTAGGAAAGGAGAAGCAAAGAAGAGAATTTTTTGGTAATAGAAAGTCTTAGATTCCTTTAGTGACATTATCATAAGCAAGGTCGTATTTTCTGGGCAAAGTCACGGTTAATTCATTCCTTTACTCATCTTTTATTCAATCATTTCCGAGTTGTTCATGAAAAGGCATGGGCTCCCAGAGGGCATGAAACCAGTGCCAATGTGCTATACATCCTCTTGCTCACCATGGGTTGGTTGACACTGCTGACCTGCTCTGTACCCTTGTGGCACTTGTCAACAGAGTTCTCCTCTTGAGATTCAGATTTTTCATTTTTAAGGAGGGTATAATCTTCCATCAAAGGGTACTTTGGTGTGTTGAATAGATATATAAAAGAATCTAACAGGAAGGGTAGCTGGGGGACAAAAAAAGAAAATCAGGAGATTGATTTGCTTTGTAGGCCAATTTAAGCTGACAGTAACAGATAGGAATAGTACATAGGAGTATGATTGAAAACAACAACAACAACAAAAATCCTTACCTAAGGAGGGGTAACCAGACTTTAAGAGTGAAGCACTTGATATAGCATGCAGTTATAAAATTTAGCATGTAAAAAGGATTTCAGAATTTTATACTACCTTGCCATTGCTGTTTACCCTTGTGCATACGTAGGGCATTATCGCAATCAGATTTTCCATGTAATCTTTGTGTTGTCACTGAGGGACAAAGATCTGCTTGGTCCATGTTTTCCCAAGACCCAAGAAAAAATGTGAAATCAGGGTGTCCTGGACAATAGTGGAAAGAGGATCTCTGGTCTCCTGAATCTGCCTCCTAGACACAACAGACAGTGCTGTGCAAAGAAGGAAGACTGGGCTAGGGAACAATTACTCAAGCCATGGCAGATCGTTTCTACTTTATAGGAAATTTGTAAATTCTGTGTCTATAAAACCAAATGTGTAGAATTGTTTTAAAATGTATGAATTTTCTGTGTATTTTAATTTATTATGTCTTCATGGTTCCAATTGGAGGACAAATTCTTAGACTCACCCCCAACAAACCTTAAGCACATGCTCCACAGAAGAGGTTAATGAATGACTTTAAAACAGTATTAAACACCAGTTATCATTCCAATATACACCCTGTCCCCCTTTTGTTCTTCAAAATCTTATCTCCACAACTCTGTTGTCAGCACCTTGAAATCAAGAGCCACGTCTTCATCTCCGTTTGAAGAAATTCTTAACATAGTGCTAGTCTGAGTAAATAGTTACTTAAAAAGTTCACCAATAATCTTCTCTTGCCAAAATTATTCCATTATTTATGTATAAGTTGTACAAATTTCAACCAACCATGGTAAATCAAAATAATTGGCTTTCAATCAGCTAAATTTGTTAACATAGTCACTAATTGTTCACCAATAAATGAATCAACCTAATTTGTTTAAATGTAGACCACAGATAAAATATCATGTTCCCATAATTTTAAGATATTGATATGAGTAAGATATCAAATCACACAAAGGCCCTGTCTTCAGCCCTGGATGAAGGACAAGTTAATTTAAAGGCAAACCAATCAATTGAGCACTGTGTAAGCTGCCATGGAGGAAAACGAAAGTATGAATGAATGCCTTGTCCTCAAGGAACTTTGAATCATGTTGAAGAGTCAAGACATGCATGGCAATTAGAAAATAATAAAGACACTATATATTCTACACAAAAAGATGTGGAATAAATTAGCCTTTTCAGGTAGAAGGACTATTAAAAAAAATAATTCATGTATTAAATCAGAAAAAAATAATCAAATATCAAAAATCATAGGTCAAATTCAGAGATAAGGAGTGTGACATTTTGGTTTATCTTCATCTGAATACTTTTTGTAAAATTAGTGAGTATTTTAAAATAAAACAAGGTCACACTATGAAATGATTGTAATTTGCAATTTATACTCAACAATATGTTACGAGCAAAATTGAAAATATGCCTACCAAATTACAGGTGACAGAGCTAAAGAGGAGAGCCTTTAATCAAAGAATCACAATCTAAACAATCTATGAAATATTGCCATAACAAGGGTCAAACTAACAAGATCAAACTTAGAAGAAATACTTTTAAAGTCCTTACCTTAGATTGAGATCCTGTAGGTTTTTATTGATTACAAGTACAATGTGAATGTCACTTGCCTCAATAAAACCTAGTGTTCAATAGTAAGAGTCAAGACCCTCTCTGGGATATGTTGGTCTGATCATCTCTTGAGTTCTACATTCAATTTTATGACCAACACTGGACCACAGAAGAAGCAAAATGAAAAGCATGTTGTATGAGCTATTATTATAACAGTTAAAAGTGCCTCGCTGGAAAAGGGGAGACTTTGAGACTCTATGTGTTCTATGAACATGTGTACCTTGGTATATGTGTGCAAATTCTTAGCACACATATACACATGCACATGAAATACTAGTCTGTGAGTGAATGATATGCAATATTTTATGTAACTTCAAAGAGGAAAAATAGACAATGCTGAGATTACCCTCATTGTACCCTAGGAGGGATAAATTACTTAAACACCTGAATTGGCTAATAATGAAACAGATTGCCTTTGGGGGTGGGGGTGGAGGTAAGGGAGTTCCTTTTCCCTGAAAATACTTCAGCAGAGTAGAAGAGGGACTATTTCAGAGATCTCCCTGCTATTGGATTTGAAGAAACCTGAAATCCCTTCCAACCCAAAGATTATGAGATAAAGTACAGTTTGACCTTGAGGAAAATGGTTACATCATTTGAATCCTATTATCTCTATTTTACAGATGAAAAAATGGTCAAAGGAGCAGAGTGAAGATTCAGTGACTTGTACTGCCACATGCCTGGCACATATTAAAAATTTAATGTATAGAAATGGTTACTGTTTTTGTTGTCATCATCATTATACTTGCCCTTCCCATCCCTATCTCCTCTACCAACCCCCCATCTTCTTTTTTCTCCAGTACTCCTTCTTTCTCCCTAACTTTATCTGTCAGTTTATTTCTGCATCAGTCTCATTTCCTGTGATTCCATAAGTGGTGTTTAAGAAAGATTAGATTGGCAGGGGCGTGTACAATATAGAAAGTGAGCAGAACTGTGCAAGAAAGCAGAGTAAAACAATAGCATGTAGGAAACCCAGAACAGACCGCCCCTTTCCCTGCCTCCAATTTATCATTTCTCCCTCCTTTTCAAATAAAAGAATAAAAACAGGAAGGAAGACCAATGGAGGAAAGGATGCTGTCAGAGAAAGGAGTAGAAAACCTGGGTAAAGCAGGATCTCACACTGGTAAGGCTCTTCTGGAAGAAAGTGAGAAACAAAAGAGAAATGGCCAGGCCTTGAGTGGCTGGAATGAAAAAGATAGATGGGTGGTTTGAGAAAAGATAACTAACGAGTCTCCAATAATTCTAATTTTCTGGGCCTTGGTGAGCTTTGCCTAAGCATCAACTAAATGGAAATATAAATAGCTGAGAAAGAAGTCAGTGGATAGGAACTGACATAATGGACTATATTGACTCTTTGAGAGATATAAGGAACCTTCTTAAAAGCACAATATTTTACACAATCATTTGTCAGGCTTCCTCTGGGTAAGTGAGCTGGGGGGGGGGGCGATAAGTAGGTTGGCTAGTCTTCGTGTTTTTTTTCAAGTACACCCTACATTGTGCTGGAAATCAGTTCACTCTATTGAATATGGGGGGGGATTGATGAAGAACATAAGCACCCATACCATTTTTCCTTCCTCCGCAGGTGTCCTAACCAGCCCAACTGAAGATTGAAAAACCTACTTACCTCTTTTCTCCATTTGACTCTAACCCATCACCTTCTCCATCACAACCCTTGTTAAAAGGAACTAAACCATTGAACTATTGCTCACTGTTTCCTGTTAAGAGGCCTTATTCTACTCCATTTGTTCATCTACCGATGTACCCCCTGTTCCAAGAGGTTGCTTCTTCTGCCTTATACTCAGTGCTGGGAACTTTCTTCACTGTCCTCACCCATCCTTTCCCCCATATGTCATTACTCTTTTCATCAATTGTTCTTTGAGGATTTTGGTATTTGTTTAAAAATCCAAATGTAAAGGACCAAACTCAAATTTTTCAGGAATGGAGGCTGAGAATATACTCAGTTGATTCTTATGCATAACATTACATGAGAACCATTGGACTCTAGGTATGATTCCGATTCATAAAACAGCTGATTCTGGTGTGTAATGTTACATGAGAACCACTGGACTTTAGGTATGATTATTTAGCACTCATTATAAGCTGCAGTATATTGTTTATTTTTTTTTTTTATGAATTGGGTCTATCTTCCAGAAGGAAACCATAATTCCCTTTTAAACTGAGACCATTTTTTTGATATTTTTCTTCTTATTTTTCTTGATATTTCTCTTCTCTGGTGCAGGAAGAGGTGCTCAGAAAATGACTGTTGATGATGCTGTGATAATTCGGTTGCGTAAGTCTTATAGAAAAATAGGTTGAAAATATGTCAGTTGCACATGACTTAGTAAAGTCACAAAGCTTTTTTTCCCCTTCTAGAGGATATTCATACTGCACACATCCAATCTAAAGATGTCAGTGTTTCTCATTCTCAACAGCAACTTACTCCTAATATTTCTGATATCACGTCTGTAAAAGTTTCTGGGTTCAAAATTACCATGTGACAAAAGTTCTCACATAAGTCCTCCATCCTCTGCTAACATTTTATCTTCTAAAAGAAGAAAAATCTAGAGCAGAAAATAATATAAGACATGCCACTGGGCCTACATAAAAGTTCCAGCTATATTGCAAAACTGTCTTTGGTAGGAAATATGCAAACATTTCCAGAAACATGACCAAAGTAGTTGATCATGTAAACCTCTGAAGAAAGACAACACAATGTGTTTGAAAATAATTAATTCTGATATCATCTTCATATACATCTTTGTTTCATGGGTGGTAGTTAAATGACCTCTGGATAATTCAACATGTGTAATAGGAGTCTCAAAGTCTGAGTTGACTACATTAAACACGTTTTTCAGTGAGAACATAAGATGATTGATGATGTAGAAAGTTTTTTTCTGGCTCAGAGAAGATGTAGAACTGTGACTCATACTTTGACTCAGACTGTGCCCTGCTGTAAATAAGAACAATTCCATACAAGTTCATCTGCACCCAAGAGAGAGCACAGCCACAGACTTGGCTTTTTCTTTTATAGTGCTGACATTTAATTGTTATTTCACTAGGCAGAAAGGCTCATGGATATATGCTATTAATACAGTTATGATATACAAATTCCCAACCATTGACTTGAGAGCTCACTTCTGATCCAGGCTTAGGACCCAGATGAATTGCTATCCATGAACATTAACCAGTTCTAAACTCTACCTATCCCTTAGGATGCAGCTCAGTCTTTGTTTCCCCTTCAAGATGGAGTCCAGTGTCAACCTTGACATTGATGAACACATCTTCCCTTTTCATTCCCACTTCCAAACCCTCAGATAAACACCTGCCAGTTTTCTTGCTCTTACCTGTACCCAGGATGTCATTTCTGCCTCCCTTTACCCCACCCTGTCCCTCTTCAAATTTCACTTGTGCTTCAAGGTTTCCTTCAGGAAACTTTTCTTTTCCAGGACTTCTTCCAAAGACTTGTCCTCTAACTATTTATCTCAACTTTGCAACACCAGAACATCAAGTCAACCACACAAGTTAGCCCTCTACTTATCTAGGTGTTTGTGTTTTGTCTCTTCATTCTGACCACAAATATATCTGAGTTTTGATATCAGACAGACTCTTCCCTCTTGATAGTTTTGTGAGCAGTTTTGAGCAAACTAAGCTGCTGTTAACACTCTATAAAATGGGGATAACAGCCTCATAGAGTTACAGTGAAAACTGATCAAAGTGATTGATTGCTAAATGTTAGATATTATTAACAGTACCTAATTCAGAGTCAGTGGTTCAGTGTCCTAGTAGCAAGACATCACAATCCATCATCAAGTCTTTAATTGTAATGACCTTTTTCTCTAGCATTCTGATCTAATCTTTGAACTTTCTGTAACCTTCTCAAAGCTCATAGTAAAAAAAAACTTTCCACACGTAGACAATACACACATAAAGACACAAACACACTTATTGGTATATAGTTATCCATACACATATTCCTACCTTCTAAAATTAAATGTTGAAGATGAAATTCGAGTCACCAAGCAAAATGAAGCTGACTGGTGTCTTAGGAATATGAACACATCTGTGGTAATCACCTACTTGAAGTGTAACCCAGGTAGCTATAGGATTTATCATCCTGGACATTTTATTACTCTATTTTTGTAACCTGGGGAAAAATGATCACAAAAATCTTTAGTTGTTCAGCTCAGCTCTAGCTTTATTTGAAGGCAGCATAGGATGTGTGCACTGAGAAACAGAATCTGACCAAAACATTTCCCTCCATTGCCAATGGAGGTCACTTAACCTGTTGCTATTGGCAATTTACTACCTTTGAATAAGATTGTAAATATCTTCATCAGAGAGGAGTCACCTGTAGTGAACTGACTTGTGCCCCCCCAACCAAAAGAATTCAAATGTTGATATAGCCCCCTAATTTGATTGTATTTGGAGATAAGACCTTTAAGAGGGTTGAGGGTTATTAAGGTTAAATGAAATCATTAGAGTGGGTCCCTAATCCAACATGACTGGGGTCCTCATAAAAGAATGACACCAAGGACATGTGTCACAGAGATAAGGCCATTGAGTACACTATGTGATGGTGGCCCTCTGCAAGTCAGGATTTCCAAAAAGAACTTAGGAGAAATCCACTCTGTTGACCCCTTGATCTTAGACTTCCAACCTGTAGAACTGTGCATAAAGTTTCTGCTGGTTAAGCCACCCAGCTGTGGTGTTTTGTTATAGAAGCCTTCATTGAACAAGATAGTACAAATCCCACCAAAAAAAAAAAAAAAAAAGAAATCCACATTAATAATGAAGTCTTCATGTAGATCTATGGTCAAACCCCTGACATCATAGAGAGCACAAGATACTGCCAGAACTCAGAGCAGGCCAGCTTAACTGGAAGATGAGATGCTGAGAGTAGAAGAGGAGGAACATTGCAGCATAAAGATGCAGCTAAGAGAACACCAGAGATCACAAGGTGATGGGGTGGGCAGCTGCTACCAGCTCTAAAAACCTACCTCTCTTCCAGTTTGCCCCGGTGATGGCAATGTAGTACCAAAAGACTCAAAACCTACTGGGCTACTTCCCCTGCACTATGCCTCTTGTCTATGAAAAAAACTTGTTCTCAAAGCTCAATTTCCAGCAACTATTTCTGATGTGATTCATTGGCTGCACCTAAGTTGCATATTGGAGGGAATTAACTACAGTGACCACAGTGTTATGTTGGAACATTGACTCAGTGTGCTGTATCAACACTCTCTGAACCATGCTCTCTACAATTTCTACACATTTGTAAGAAAAATATAGCCAACAATCTTTCTGGGGATGATGGATTCAGGGTTTGAAAGGGGATGGACTTACAGAGCATGGCACTCAGGAATTTTTGAAGTGTTTTAATTACACTCCTGAATTTCTAAGTGTATCTAAACTGTCAAGAGCCTCTCCTTTACAGTGATCTGTTTTACGAACCATGGTATCATCTGTACAAATGACTCTTAAATAGATTGTTTTTTAACTACAACACTCTGAGTGATCCATGTGTAAGCATGTGTCTCTTTATGGAGGATGAACGTTTCAAGTGGTTAGGTGTTCCAGGTGCAGGACTAGAGCCTGGAGATCTGCATTCTAATCTCTGTGCCTTGTGACTGTGATTCTTTGGCAGCATCCCCTATTCAGAAAGGAACACTCTTACACTGCTGGTGGGAATGTTAAGTGGTTCAGCCACTATGGAAAGCTGTTTGGAGGATCTTCAAACTACTGAAAATGGAACTACCATTTGACCCAGCAATTGCTTTTCTGGGAATCTACCCAAAGGAGACCTCAATACTTATACAAAAGGACATCTGTACTCGGAACATTTATAATTGCAAGGACATGGAAACAACACAAATGTCTCAAAACAGATGAATGGATGAAAAAATATGTTATATATATATATATATATATACACAATGAACTATTATCAATTAAAAATGACAAAATTGATGAATTTGAGATAACATGGAGGTACCTAGAAGAAATCATATTAGCAGAAACAAGTCAGAAAGGAAAAGACAGAAACCAAATGGTTTCACTAATGTATGGGATATAGGAAAAACAAAAGGCCAGGAGGAAATGTCAAAGCAAGATAACAACCAAGCTAAAGTACACAACTGGGGTGGGAAGGAGCAGTCAGGGAGGGGAAGTAGTGGGTGAACCCCGGGGAATTAGGAATAAGCTTCATCATCTATAAAGCTCCTTCCAGTTCCATAATTCTCAGATGCTTTGAAAACATGTTAAGGACAAAAACAGATCGTGCACATAGCCCCCATGCTTTGCAAATAGTGACTGGGCACACAATCTTATCCTTCTGGCTTGATTAGCCTGACTGTGGGCAGCACTCAGTGCACCCCTACCCACAGGCTAACTCATGCCAGCCAAAAAGATATGTATCCTGAGGTTAGTGATGAAAATAGACATGTAGTGTCTGTGTACTTGGCTTCTGGGAAGAGAGAAAGCCAAACTGCACATGTCCAAGAAAAGAAAAAGCCACCCACCTTGATCCCCCCTCTGGTTGCACTGGAAACCCAAGGCATCATTCAATCAACCCGAGAACTCAGAGCCACACAACGGTTACGTTCACAGGTCCTCACTACCCTCCTCCCACAGGCTTTGGCACTATGGGAGTCATATGCCAGTCCTGAATTAGAGTCAACCTGACACAGCATCCGCTGCAGATTAAATAAAAATTTACCAGGCTGAAGCCAAATGTGATAAACTTTTTGACTAGAGAATTGAAAAAAGTAATTATAGGGGGAGGTTTGGAGTAGAAAAAACCTCGTTCAACAAGGCATTTACCAAGTGACTCTTTTCATTAAAGACCATCTCCTTAAATTACATTCCTTTCTCTAACCCCTTTCAGGACAGTCTAGGATGAATAATATGTTTGACTCTGGCCAAAGAGGCACCGAGTTTAAAGATAGTTTTTGGAAATCCATTCTACTTTTAGGGACTATGATCTTTAGAAGTGAGGGTGCACACTAAGCCATAGTAACTGTCATGTTAAAGCATATTCAGGGCAAGTGAGAAATCAAAATGGAGCTATTGTTGTATCCCCTGAGTCTTGTCCTACCTGATCTAACCTGGGACTCGGCACATCTCTCACCGCTTTCCAATATGGCCTGTGCACACATGCCATGCAAAGCATTCTAGGAACTAAAATTATTTTCCTTTCCTACACAGGAACCAGCAGTAACTTCTCTTGTGGGTCAAAACATAATTCTCACCTTTGATACTAACAGAACCATGAACAGTCAATGGCATCCTCTCTCCATCTCCTCTTTCCGGACTTCTCAGCTCAGACCCCATTTACTCTCACCATGTCCCTGTACTCTCACCATGTCCCTGGGGGAAGGGGGAGAGGCCAGATACACTAGTCTCTTGAATATCACACACAAACACAGTTTATCTCATTCTTGTGCTTATGCAGGTTTCTACTTTGTGTCATTCACTGCTCCTCCTATCAGAAAGCCAGGCACAAAGAGGGTACATAGCAAATATATGCTGTGATCAAGAAAGAATGAAAAAGAAGCGAGCAGTAGTTTCAGTAGTTGGAAACCATTCCATTGCTCCCACTCATCTAGATCCTAACAGTTCCTAAAAATCCCTTCAAGTACAGCTCGCTGCATGAAATTCTTCAGTTCTCCACCTTGCATTAACCTTTTCTTTCTCTCACAGTGATAAAGACCTTTTAGTCCCTTGAGAACGATTTGACTACTCCTTGTTTTTCTCCAGTGTCTAACCTAAAACTAGATGATGAATTTTGCCAATTTTCTACAAGAGAATTTAAGGTTGTTAGAAGAATTGGGTGATGCGCTTAATTTTCAGTGTGTTCTAAATTGACTTAATTAAGTGATTATTCCTATACTTTTCCTGAGTTATATGGTAGAGTCCACATCTCCTCTGTTTCAGCTGCCTCTGAAGTTTGCTGCTGCTTTCAGCAGACAGGAGCTGGAACCAGACTTTACTGACTATATCCCAGATACGGCATTTCCTAGCTTTTCGTAACACAGGGCACGTTACTTTATGCATTTTCAGTTTTCTCATCCTAAACTTGCTGTGAAGGTCAAATAAATTAATAAGTACCAACTACTTTGATCTCACCAGTTACATAAAATTCCAAGTTAATACTGACTGTTAAGTGCTACCACAGTGGCCTTCTTTTACCTAGAACCATTCTAAGAATGTTTACACTCATCTTCTCTCTGAGATCTTCTTGTTCAGTCTTTTCCATCATGTTAGTTGGTACTTTTTCAGGGAGCATCCCTTCTATAACCTAAGATAAATCCTTCTGATCCATGACACTCATCACATTTGTGACTTCTTGTTCAATGATCCTCTTTCAGGATCATAGATCTTATAGACTATAAACTCTATCAGTGACTAAGCGATTTTGTCTTATTCATCCTTGGATCCCTAACATCCAGCACAGAGATTGTAAATAAATATTTTGTGGGTAAATAAATCAATGAACTGTAAAGGGAGAATTGAAGAAGGTCACCCATGAAAGTGACAGTCCCAAATTTGGGGCAAAGTCATATCTATCAATACAATCATTAGATGCAAAATTAAGTAGGTTAGATTATCCACATGGGGACTAGATAACAAATGGGTAGTTAGGGAGATGGAGAGAGACCTAGGCCCAAGCTAGGTTTTCTAGAATGTACTGGCCTTTGGCATTATGTCAGTAAAATCCGAGCAGAATGCATTGACTAATGAGTATTTTTGCCATATATCCCAAAACCTTCCCTCTCCAGAGCAAGCCAGGGTATCTGAATTACTTTGTAATTTTGGTGTAAGTAGCTGGTGTAACTTCAGTAACTGCAGTAATTTTGGTATAAGTCTGAAGTGGTTTTCCTTTTGTGTTGGGGCAAAAACATTGGCAAGACATGATAGAAAGTAGAGACAAAAGTCTCTCTCCATGACGAGCACACAGCCTTTCTATATCTACTATCAGATTAGAAAATAGCTCAGCAGTAAATACTAAGTAAGTAAACCTGCTTGGTGCTATGAGCGCCTACTGCACAGCTTCTACAACACACTCACACATTTCTAAGTCTCCTAATTAGAGAAGCTAGAATCTCATGGCATTGAAGACAGCTCTAACAAGCTTGTTTAAAAGGAGTTAAAGAAATGTGTTGATTGGACTAAGTTGAAATCACAAACAATAAAGACAATGTATTTCAGGCTTTCAGGCAATTCTAACCTGGAGAGAGAGAAAGTTGAGGAAGTAAACTTGGCCTCCTGAGGATGGGTGCCTTTCTCCAGCATTACCATCTCAAAACTTACATTATGAAATTATCTTAACAACCTCAACTCCTTATGTTTTAGCTCCCAGTCCTCCAACTCTGCCAGGGAGACCAGGCACTAGGGAGGGTTAACTAACAGCAATGATCAGGGAGGGAGGAAGGGCGCAGAGAGTTCTGTGACAGCCTTTACACTCATGCAGAGAGGAGAAAAACTGTCCCCCTTATTTCTGCACAGTGGGAAAGAAGGGTGAGAGATCTGCAGATTAATTCATTGTGACAAGCTTTGTGAAGAACCTCCGTGTTTGATCTTAAAAAGATTTCATAATTCTTTTGATGGCTTTGAGAAGAGAATGGGTAAAAAGTTAACTTCCTTTTTGATGCTCTTATCAAGAGTAAATAAGGTTCAACTTTGCATGTTCTCAAGTTACCTAGCCCCCCTTCCTGGGACCCAGAGATCAAGTGTGTGATTGAGAGAATTCAATAAACATGAGGGAATGTGACCCATTTGGGAACAAAGATCTCAATGTGCTCCTCTCCAAAGGGAACCTGACTGTCCCTGAAACTGTCATAAACCTCAGTCAGAGAAACATTCTTACCTCTGTGGGCAGACACTGAGTGATCAGGTGAGTTTGGTCTAACCCCAAGACAGTAGAGTGCTTTCCTTTCAAAGAAACTGACCTGCACAGGAAGATGAGAAAAAAGATAAGTGCCTGATGCATAGGCAGGCTGAGGTTAGCTGACTTCAAACTGGGTTCTGCCAGTATCCTTCTATGTGAACTTGTAATCATGATGTCTTATTTCTAGGTCTCAGGTTTTGTAAATGGGAGCACAGTTTCACACAAACCATAGTTCTTGTTCAGCATTTAGCTGCCTGCATGTCACCTGCCATCAAACTATGCAGCTGTACAACTGAGGGGACTGGCCTTCAGTCCCAGGTGTTACAACCTCAGACAGACTAACTGGTATTTCCACTTGGTGCTTGCTTTAAAATGGAAATAAACTTTTTATTCAAAGAAGCAATGGCTATCAACAAGCAAAATTGGTATTTCCAGAGACTTTTAAAATTTTCTTTTTAATTTTATGTCCCTGGGTGCACGTATGACCTACTCACAAACAATTATTTACATTTTTTTAATCTAAGTAACAATTTTGGAAGTTGCCCACTAGATCCTAATGTTATACTTTATAGTCAGGCTTAACTTTATGGATTGGTTTTAACTAGATTTATCCTTTGCAATTGTTCAGTAGTCTTTACTTTATAATCAATAACCTTTCCAAGATATTTATCCGCATAACTTGGGGCTGACATGGCCTCAGATGGTGGAATTTCCTTCCACTCTTCTTCAGCTGGAGTCCTCCTCTGCTAGCAAAATGGTCTCAGCTTTCATCCACTCGGAGAAGGCAAGACTTGTTTCTTCTTTTTAACTTTTCAGTTCTTGTTGCCTGCTTCCTCGTATTGTATTCAGTTCAGTTCAATTCAGTTCGGTTCAATCAAAAGGTATTGGGCCCCTGATCTATCCAGGCCCTTCACTGGCATGTGGATTGCCAAATAGTCCAGTGGTGGGTACTGTCACAGGACATTGGTCCAACTGAAGGAGCTTTGCAAGATCATTTCCTACCCAGCCTTTCATTTTCAGATCATGTGACCAGGCTCTAGCAAGGTAGTTCTGTCTTCCCCATCACTGAGTAAAGACTGCAGTTGAGCTCCCTGGCTTCAGTCTGGGGTTTGTTCCCCTTGTGCTCATGGGGAAATAAAAGCAGAAACAGAAACAAACAAAACTTTGCTGTTGCTGCTTTATCTGGTGACAACAAGCTCTGTTCTATGACCTAATCACAAGAATAATCACTAAAAATTCATTTTAAAAACAAGCAGTTTAAGTCCAATATTTCACAGTGTAAACATTTGTATGTTACATTTAGGAACTTTGGGATCATTTGGCCTAGCCAAATATTTAATCTCATAATCTCACCATTTCTTGCCATCTGACCTGCTTCATTTGTTCTAAAATTTGAATCTCATTCTAAGGGATACAGGTAGGCCTTCCCTCCCCCCCTTTTTTAATGAAGTCTTAAGTTGCAAAGATTAGACATTAATTAATTTTTAATTTCACATACTTAACTATATTACTGTGGTATGACTGACATATAACACTATACATTTTATATGTACAATTTGAGGAGCTTGACCTTGATGCTGACTATGAAACCATTATCCTATCCATCACCTCCAAAGTTTCCTTGTGTCCCTTTGATTTTTGTTTGTTTGTAATGATATGAAGACTTGATATGAGATTTACTTTCTTCATAGGTTTTTAAGTGGACAATACAGCACTGTTAAATACACTGTGCTATACAGCACATCTCTCGAGTGTATTCTTTTTTATAACAGAAACATATACAATTTTAATAACAAGTCCCCATTTCACATAACCTCTATCTCCTGGTAACCACATTCTATACTGTTTCTATGAGTCTGACTATATTAGGATGTCATAAAAATGACATTGTGCTGTTTTTGTTCTTTTGTGACTGACTTATTTGACTTTGCACAATGTCCTCCCATTTCATCCACATTGTCAAAATATCAGATCTTCTTCTTTAAGTCTAAATAATATTTCATTGTGTGTATATGTAATATATTCTTTTTCCATTCACTTTTTAATAGGTATTGGGTTTATTTCCTACCTTAGCTTTTGTGAAAAGGTGCTACCAAGAACATGTGTGTATAGATATCTCTTCAAGACCCTGATTTCAGGGGAAGAGCAAGAAGGAAAATAAGGGGGGGGGGCAATGAACTTTAGTGGAAGACTGTGTGTGGGTACCCTGGTGGTAGGTGTGTGTTATGAGGACATGTATACATCTTGAAGAGGGGTGAGCCTGCATTTCTGAGTCACATAGCATGTAAATTAGTGTTACCTCAATTGAAAAAGAAATCCAAATTTTAATTCTTTTGCATGTAGACCCAGAATGGGATTGCTGGATCATATGATAATTCTATTTGTAATTTTTGGAGAGAATTCTCCTATACTGTTTTCCATAGCCTATATATGATATCCCCACTAACACTTGACAAAGGTTCCAGTTTCTCCACATCCTGTTCCACACATACCCTTAGTTGGCTACCTCTTAGCCCGAATGTACTTTCCTCTTACCTGCATACCATTTCCAGGGTGTTCTTGAGGGAAGGTTAGCTGAACTACATATTAAACACACTGAAGACAGCACCATCTTTTAAGTTTCCTGAAGTTGTCTTCACTATACAAACCACTCTCTTTGGAGGCCTTTTCTTGAAGATCTAAGTTTTTAACCCAGCTGGAGTTTCAAAGTACAACCAGTCAACCAGTCTTGGTCCATCATAAGGGGCTGCTTCTGCCCATCCCACTCTTGGCTTTCGGAATATCTCATGTTTAGGAATATCTCACCCACAGCCTGGGAAGTGAGACATGAGCTCAGAATGGATAAAACATACTTCAGGGGCTTATTTAAAAACCTTTTCTGTACATAAATTCAGAACAAATAATCTCATTCATAAACATCATGAGACATTAGAGATTATCTCATCCAATTACAGAGAAGACAACTAAGGCTCAAAAAGGTGAAATAAATTGCCCAAATGTATATAGCCTCTTGGCAATAGGACTAAGTTTACAATTCTGAGTTTCTTGAAATTGACTGCAGTGTGTTTTCCAATATATTTATATTCAATTTGGAAATATCCAAATAGGAATAAATTAATAATAGATACATACAGAATGCTAGGTTGGAAAAGACTCTGTGCTAGATCTTGTACAAAAATGTATAAGCTGCATTTCCATGCTCCAGGGACTCACAGACTAAGGAAAGAGAGGATAGCACTGACCCTCCAGGCAGTCGTAGAAAATCTCCAATATTCAAAGTTTAAGCAGCAAAATTGAGAGAGATGAAAAGGGGAATAATTTTTACTCTCAAGATTTAGGAATCCCAATAGAGATGGTTTCTTTTGAGCTGAGCATTGAAGGAAGAGTAGAATTTTGATAGAGGCATGGAGACAGAACATTCTAGAACAGAAACAACCACTAGTTAATATGGTGATTATAATATCTACCTCATATGCTTGCGAGAATTAGATTAATTTTGATTACAATATCTACTCATATGCTTGTGAGAATTAGATTAATTTCTATAAAAATGCCTCTGATAATATTTGGGATTGAAACAGTCCATGCTAACCAAATACAGGAATTCTTTCAGATCAAAGACTCTACAGAAGCAAAGAAACATTGTAAAAATTGCCTATTCTGTTACTCACAAAGGAGGGAAGTACATTGTGAGAAATTCATGAAAACAATGCTTGGGTTAGATTGTCCTCTATCATTGCCCCAGTGCCTTTGATTCACCTCTAGTGCAGATCCCAAACACATGTGATGCTCCTGATGCTCCTCCCTAAGAGATGGTAAACTTGGCCTTACCCGGAATCAAGTCTGCTCTTGATAATGCACTGAAGTCACATGGGAGCTCAATTCTCCCAGGCTCAGAATAGATCCTGACCTCGCTGTGGGCTCCCTGTGCTAATGGTTTCGTGTATTCCAGATTGCATTACTACCAGGAATCGATTTTTCAGCTCTATAAAAACAGTCTATTTTGGTCATCTTTCCCCCACTCTTAGAGATGTATTTATTTCCCAGAATGTGTAGTGACTCTTCAACAATAAATTCTGATTACTGAAATGGAAGCAATCTGTTGTCCAGTTGTTGAGAAAGCTGGGAGGTTTTTCTTGGGAAATTCTTTTGTAGGTCAAAGCAGAGGAAATTCATTTCTTTCACGTGGAAGCCCAAAGTGAAACAAATAGTTTAATATGTCCAGAGTGAAACAAATAGCTTAATATCTGACTGAGCTTTAAAATGCTTATAATGTGACTGATGTGATTAAGGAAATGAATTTCTAATTAAACTTTCACTGATTTTAATTTTAAAATTAATGCTTGTTTCAGTCACTACAAACTTTTTAAGTTTGGAAAAATTGGAAGATGTAAATGCACTTAATCAAAAGTGAATATTATGTAATCTAACTACCTATCAAGTATTTACAATTAAAACTTAAGATTCAAATTGAGATGGACTCTAAATATAAAACTTGCATGAATTTCATAAATTTAGTATAGTAAAAAAATGAATACTACCTCCTTAATAACTTTATTCATATACCACATGTTGAAATGCTAATATTTCTGTTGTATTGAATTAAATAAAACATTAAAATTAAGTGAAAAAGTTCACTGACTTCTTACTTGTACTTAAAATGGCATAGGAAAAAATTAATTTAGTGACTCATATTAAACCTCTGTTGGACAACACTGTTATGGAGCAATTTTGAAAATATCAATCCATTTGTTCTTACAAGAATGCAACAATGAGAAGGTCAAAACAGGCATGATTATTCTCTCTCTTTTTTTTTTTTTTAGCGTCTAGGTCTCACTATGTCGAACCCATGGACTCAAGTGATCCCTAGGCTCAGCCTCCCAGGTAGCTGGGATTATAGGCATATGCCACCATGCCCAGCTCATTATTTTCTTTTAAAGGTAAGAAAATGAAGGGTTAGGCAGTTGTGGCTCATCAATCTTTAGAATGAAAGCCAGACTCTGACTGTATAGCCTTCTGACTGATATCCAGGGCTCTCTAGGACCATGGTTTGGCTTGACACTAGAGATGAAACTTAAATTCCTTTTGGACTCTCAAACTGTTTGTGAATGCTGTACTTCAGCAGCTAAAGAGAGTCACATGCTTTCAAAGAATAATACAATCAAATCAAGGTCACATGGTCATGCACACACATAGATGCTTGTATCACATGTACCATATTTAACTTTAAAGGTATATTTTGTATTTGTAAAAATTTTTTTGAGACTAGGTCTCACTATTTTTTGCCTGTGGAACCACAGACTCACGTTGCCCGGGGTACCACAGACTCAAGCAATCCCCAACCTCAGCTTCCCAGATAGCTGGGATTACAGGTGTGCTCCACCATGCCCAACAATTTTTTTGGAACTAGGTCTTGCTACGTGCCCTTAGCAGGACTCGGACCGTGATCCCCGGCTGTGGCTTCCTAGACTGCTGCTTACATGCATGCACCACCATGCCCGGCTTGTAAAATATTTATAATTAAAATTTGCGTAATCTTTGCTGCAAGTATTATAAGAGAAGTTTAAACTCTGGCATAAGTCTAAATTATTATAAATTCTATACAGATAAAAGGAATTGAGGGGGCAGAAGAACCTAACACTGGTGGCCCTTGCTACAGACTACACTTTCTTTCAGAATGCTTTCAGAGTTTTCTAAGATTTCTGATTTTTGCCTAGAAAAAATAAGTGATGAAGACTGGTTCTCTCATTTCTGTAACTAGAAACCTGGTCAAAATATAGTTGAGGAAAAAAAGACTATAATGTTAAGAGAAGAGAAAATGAGGTAAGTCCAACAATTGCTTGCATATTCCAGAATATAAACTGGAAGACAAGATTTTTTAGCAGAACAAAGACTAATTTCTGAGTTGAAAAGATTAAGCTTTGGGTTTGGAAAGATGAGCATGGCTGGCATATTTAAGTTGGAGTTCTTGAGAAAAGAGAGTTAAAGAGCTCCAGAAATCTAATAGGTCTCCTTTAGTTGTGTATGATGCCTGCTATGCATGCATATGGTGAAACTGCAAGGAACTTGGTGAAGAGCAATTATTCAGGAATGATCTATTACCAGTGATCTATAAACTGAATGGAACCCTGTTAGGATTCCATTTCAGGTCTGAGACATGTTCAAATTTCATGTAGACAAGTAAGAGACCTCATTAAATACTTAGATAATTCCTTAGAAACTACAGAAAGGCCATGCCTTAGTAGTAGGGATAAAATCACTCTAGAGAAAAGGCTCTGAAACCTCCCTAGGAGAGCTTAAGATCAAGGCCCAGAGGATCAAACTAACCCAGAATTAAGTTAACTGCCTACCAGAATACAACCCAACACTGCTTAGATAGAGGGAAAAACCCAGACACTCAACAAGTAGCCTCTAAATGTTCTACAGCCAGTAAAGAGTTACTGGATATTAAGAGAAGCAGATAATTTTTACCTTAATGCAGGAGAAAAATAAGATACTAGAAACAAAACTGAAAATGACAGATATATTGAAATTATTGAGAACTGAAGAATTCAGAAATTTCTTCAAAATAAAATATGTTCAAGAATTTAAAGAAAAACATGAACACAATGATAGCATGTTACTTTTAGCAGTAAACTACAGTGAAAGAAGGCAATTCAGTGACTGCCTGATGGTGGTGATGGGAAATTGAGTAGAATTTTCTATACTGACTAACAATTTTCTATGGAATATTATGTCACTTGATTGAGAAGGTGATATTAAAAATGCACAAATGAGATGTTTGTGCTCTATTATAGATATGTAAATTATATCATCCCAGAAAGGTTGATTGTAAATGTTAGAAAAATAGATAAGGGAAATTTGCTATTTTTTGTTTATGGTGTCCCTGATGGAATAATAATTTATTTTGATGAAGACAGAGTCATCATTTTTTGTTAGTCTTTCCAAATCACCTTTATTGAAATAGTAACATATAAATGGAATGAATAGAAATATAAATTGAAACAAAATCAAATTTATAACAATTTCTCAAAAAATATCCTTTCTAAAGTCAGGTGTTCTCTTTAACCCTGGATTCAGGAAACCACTGATGTACCACTACTTGAAAGCTTCTAATTCAGTAGGCTTTAACAAGTGAATTACCCATGTAACCATATACAATTAGTATATAGGACATTTAGCACTTCAAAACCCTCTCTTTTAAGAACTTGGTATATTTATGCAATGGAATACTTAAAAAGGAGATGAAAATCTTGCTATTTGCAACATGGATGGAACTGGAGGGGATTATGCTAAAGTAAAATAAGTCAGAAAGAGAAAGGTAAATGCCATATGTGGAATATAAAGAAACAAAACAAAGAAATTGACAAACCAACCCCTAGAAATCTAATATCTCACTGTAAAATTGAAGCTACCAGAAAGGAGGGTGGGAGGCAGGGAGCAAAGGGGGCAATGGCCCTAGAGACTGTGGTGGAGGATTTTTGGTGCTTTGGTGGTAGGTGTAATATGGTAACATAAATCTGAAGAGGTGTGAATTTAAACCTCTTAAACATTGACAGTGTTTTAAGCTGACATTGCAATAAAAAATGTAATTTTTATAAAAAATAGGTTTCAAAAATTATATTGTGTGTATATTTTTGTATATTTATGTGTATATACATGTATTTTTTAAGTCTTTCTTGAATAATGACTTGGTTATTATTCTTGGTTAAGCAGTCTGTTTTGCCTGGCTTTCAAATTATTTGATTATATTTTATAAATTTTTAAATACTGTAGCTCATAAATATTCATATTAGACATCTTTGCAAGTATTCATTCACTTTATTACTATTAATCTTTTTTCTCTCAGATGCTTTACTTTCCCATGTTCTGTGTCTGTGTACCTATATGTGTATATATGTAGTATGCTTGTATACATTTACAAAGATACATTTTCTTATCTATTGGAATCCACAAAAAAATGAATCTTTAATGCAGTAGATAAACCAAAATTATAACTTTATAAATTATATTTGTTGCAAAAAATATAAAATGGAAATAAAAATCAAAGTTATAACAGTTTCTCAAATAATGTTCTCTCTAAAGTCAAATGTTCTCTTTAACATCAATATCTTACCCCTACTCTCAGGAAACCACTGATCTGCTATCTGGCACTATAGATTGATTTAGTGTGTTCTGGAAATTCACATACAGGTCATACCATTTGTGTTTTCTGTATTCCCTGTTTCACCCATAATAAGGCTTAGGAAATTATTTGAAAAGTATGTCTCTAGCAAAAATATCAAGGATATATAAAAGATACCCTACACTCAACAGTTTGAAACCAAACAGTCCAATTACTAAACAGGAAAAATGAGAACAAACACTCTACCAAAGAAGGTAGATGGATGGCATATGCATGCATGAAAGAAATGTTCAACATTATTATATTAATACAATGTAAATTAAAAATCCATTATACATTGATTAAAATGACTAAAATCTAAAATACTGATAATAAAATATCGATAACTTTAATAATGATAATATAGCTAATACCAAATACTGATGGAACAACTTCTTATACATACCTGGTAAAACCACTAAAAAAATTGGAGTTTCTTGCAAAGTTAAATATACATTGACCATATGATCCAGAAGTCACATACCTGACTATGCTTTCTCATTTGTGCTTGTTATACAATTGACTATCTAGTCAAATTTTCTTATTTCATATTACCACATAAATAATACTTATAGGGTTTATTTTTAAGTTGACATTCAAGTACAGTCCATGGTTATATATTCTAAAGAATGAAAAGTTAGGTTTATGCACAAACCTGCAAACAACTGTTTTTAGCAACTTTATTCATAGGAACCCCAAACTGAAAATACAAACTTCTTTGAACAGATGTATGTATGGAACATTCATATTATAGAATACCATTGATGTATGTAACAACTTGGGTGGAACTCAAAGGTATGATGCTGATAGAGGCAAAATTAATATCAAAGATTTACGTACTGAGCAATTCCATCTATATATCATTCTCAAAATGACAAATTTCTCCGTGTAAGAGAACATAGTGACTATCAGCGGTTGGGGAAATGGTGTAACCATCTATAAATCATTCTCAAAATGACAAATCTTTCCGTGTAAGAGAACATAGTGACTAGCAGTGGTTGGGGTAATGATGTGACTAAGGTTATACTGTTCATTACATCTAGACATATAACAAAATGAGAGAGAAAGAGAGAGAGAATGTAAAAGCTGGTGAAAGCCAAATAAGATGTGTACTTGTGTTATAAGATTGCCACAGTGGCAATTTCCTGATTTAGGCATTGTGTTACCTAATATTAAAGCTGAGTGAAAGGTACACAGGAATTTTTTCTATTTTTGCAACTCCTTATCAATCTTCAGCTATCTCAAATAAAAAAATAATACTACAAATACATTTAAAAATATATTGACATCTATTTTCTGCTCTATTCTTTCCCATTTTCTTTGTCATAGTATGTTTGTGCATTTTATAACATCTGTCCCTTTACTAAAGCTTGAGAGGTAGTACGGGTACAGCTCTAGCTAACCACAATGAAGTGTTTTCCCAGAACATATAAAAATTATGTTTACCAAAGCAAAGGAATGTACAAAACCAAACCCGAGAAATCTGGCTACAGAACTGAGGTTATCAGAAGGGGATGGTATGGGTGGGAGACAGAGAGGTGAGAGGATCCAATAAACTGGGGGGAGGGTTGCTGTTACTTTGGTGGTGGGTGTGACCTGATAACATACATTTGAAGAGGTGTGAGCCAGTACCCCTAAAATATATACAGTTTTGTGAGCTGGTACCTCAACAAAAATACTTTCCTTTAGAAACTTTTTAAATAAGACATAATTAGAAATTTCTTAAGTAACTAAATGTATTATGTAGACTACTCTGTAGTCTGTTAAGTGTTCAATAGCATTATGTCTACAGAAAATGAATGTTCCTTAAATTTATAAATACTTGACTGCTAAAAATTACTAATCATTTGACTCTTCAATGAATTGTAGTCTTTTGCTGGTAGGGGGGTCTTGTATAGACATGGATGGCTGTTGACTGATCGGGATTGTGGCTGCCAAAGGTTGGGGTGACTGCTGAAGAAATGTGGGCATTTCTTCAAATAAGACAATGAAGTTTGCATCATCTGTTGACTGTTCCTTTTATGAATAATTTGCCTGTAGCATGCAATGCTGTTTGGTAGCATTTTACCCATTGTAGAATTGTTTTTGAAATTGGAATCAATTCTCTCCAACCCCGCTGCTGCTTTGTCAACTAGGATTCTGCAGAATTCTAAATCCTTGGTTGTCTTTTCCACAAGATGTTCACAGCATCTTCACCGTGAGCAAGAGCCTACCTCAAGAAACTTTCTTTACTCATCTGTAAGAAGCAATTGCACACCTGTTAAAGTTTTATCAAGGTTTCAGTAATTCAGTTACCTTTTCAGACTCTACTTCTGATTCGAACTCTCTTGTTATTTTAACCACATCTGTAGTTATTTACTCCACTGAAGTCTTAAATCCTTCAAGGCCATCCATGAGGGTTGGAATCAGCTTCTTCCAAACGTGTCAATGTCAGTATTTTGACCTCCTTCCATGAATCCCAAATGCTTATACTCACATTTAGGATAATGAATCCTTTCCAGAAAGTTTTTGATTGACTTTGCCCAGATCTGTCAGTGGAATCATTACCTAGGGTAGCTATATACTTACTAATGCACTTCTTAAATAATAAAACTGGAAAGTGAAAATGACACTTTAATCTGTGAACTACAGAATGGATATGGATGTTGTATTAGTAGGTATGAAAGTGGCATCATTCCCCTTTGTACATCCCATCAGAACTTTTGAGTAACCGGGTACTTTGTCTGTGAGCTGTAATATTTTGAAAGGATCTCCCCCCATCCCCCAGCAATTGGTCTCAATTGTGGGCTTAAAATATTCAATAAAACCATGTAAACAGATGTGCTGTCATTCAGGCACATCTACAAATTCTCCCATTTATAGAGTGCAGGCAGAATCACTTTAGCATCATTTTGAAGGGTCCTAGGGTTTTCAAATGGTAAACGAGCAAAAATTGCAAGTCACCAGTTGCACTATTTCCTAGCAAGAGTCAGTTCTTTGTAACTTTGAAACTGAGCGCTATTTCTCTCCTCTACCTGTGCAGGTCCAAGATGGCATCTTCTAATACAGATTGTTTTGTCTGCTTTGAAAATTTGTTAATTCGGGTAGCCATCTTTATCAATGAGCTTAGCTAGACCTTCTGAATCACTTGCAGTTTTTTTGTTGCTTCACGGTGCCCTGCTATGCTGTGCATGGCTTCTCTCCTTAAACCTCATGAACCAACTACTGTTAACTCAAGCCTTTCTCACCTTTCTCAGCCTTCATTGAATTGAAGTAAAGTTACCCTTTGGTTTAGGCTTTTGGTTTAAGGGTTTGTTGTCGCTGGTTTGGTTTTTATCCAGACCACTAATATATTCTCAGGAGCCTTACAACTTCTGCTTTCTTGTCATTCATGTATTCACTGGAGCAGCCTTTTGCATTTCCTTTGAGAACTTTTTCTCTGCATTCACAGCCTGGTTGGTTGTTTGTCACAAGAGGCCTCTCTAGCCACACTACCTCAGCTTTCAGCATGTCTTCCTTACAGAGCTTATCATTTCTAGCTTTTGATTTAAAGGGAGTGAGTGGGACTCTCTTCCTTCTATATAAACATGCAGAAGCATGCAAACCACATTAAGCTGGCCTACATGCAACCCTGCAACCCTGTGTATCACAGAGCATAGGAAAGTTTAGGAAGAGGAAGAAAAATGAGGCTGAGGAGTTGTAGGGGTGGATGGAGTAACTAACTGTTCAGTAGAGTCATTAGAACACACATTTATCTATTATGTTTGCTATCTTAGATGGGTATAGTTTGTGACATCCCCAAACAATTACTATTGTAATAGTAAAGATCATGGATCTCCAAAACTGATATAATGAAAATTTTTGAACTGTTTTTGTAACTGGATAGTCCTCACCCGAGGGAGGGTGTAACTCAACAGGTGGAGAAGCTAGAGAGGAGAGGGGGAGAGGAAATAAAGGAGATCAAGGAGACCTGGGGAAGGTACCTGTAATGGAGACATGTGAAGAGGCTGTTGTTGCTTCTTGGCCTTGGACTTGTACCAGGGACTTGGAGAACGTGGAAGAATAACCTTGAAAGAAACAAGAGACCCCTAGGGAAGCTGACAACAGCAGCCTTTATCTTGATTTTGATTTTACTCTTTTCCAGACTTGCTCAGCCTCTTCTGTGCCTTTCGTATTAATCCCCCGGACCCCTGCAACCAAAAAAAAGGTGCAAGCTTTTGGACCTCAGTGGTCCTACTTTAGACCAACCCGCTTGGCTGGGCATTTACCCATGAAGACATGGGTACCTTTGGGTGTTTCATATGGAAATGATTTCATATATTCTGTCCCTTCTCTTTACTGCATACTAATTGTATTAAATTTCTTTTTCCACTGAAGGTCTTACACACTAAGAATGTTTTGTACAGAGTGTGGGAGAACTCATTTAGATCAGGCAGGTTTGTCCCCTCACCATGGCCTGTATCATTTTGGGAATTACCAAAATGTGATGCACAAATACAAAGCCTGCCGGGGACAGTGGCTCGTGCCTGTAAACTTCAGCCATGAAGCGGCTGGGGCTAGGGATCGCGGTTGGAGTCCTGCCTGAGCCCCGTAACGAGACCTAGTTCCAAAAAATAGCTGGGCGTGGTGGCGCGCACCTGTAATCCCAGCTACCTGGGAAGCTGAGGCTGGGGATTGCTTGAGTCTGTGGTACCCCAGGCAACGAGAGCCTGCGGTTCCACAGGCAAAAATAGCGAGACCTAGTCTCAAAAAAAAAAAAAAAGCAAATACAAAGCCAGCATGTCCTTTTAGAAATACAATACCAGTAGACTTGATCTACATCAGTTTGCTACAAACCTTCCACTGTAAAGAATGCAGTATCTGCAGCTATAGTAAAGTAAATCCCAATGAAACAAGGTGTATGTTTAAAACACTTTCAGAAAAAAACGCAAAAATGCGTGAGTAACTGATAACTTTCCAGAAAGAAGCACCTACTTCACCATTGTTCAGCTCAAAATGCTAAACAATGCTCACATCCATAATCTCCCCTAAACTTTACCTGAGGAAAGGTGAAGAGATTTGCCTAAGACAAGTAGCAGATCTGGTTTCAAATTCAAGTCTCTTAAAAATCAGGAATTTTTTTCACTTCAATCTTTCTCCTAATATGAACTGTACTTTTGTATTTTGTAAGGCATCTTCGCAAAGTTATTGTCCATTCTTCATTTACATTGATGGCAATTCTTCAGTGATCAGAAAATGGAGCCAAATAAATTTCCTTTCCATACCTAAAAATTCTCTAAGTTAATACTGCACTCATTCATTCATCCATCCATCATTAGCATACTCTATGTGAGTGAAAAGAGAGTACAACATAGTCCCTGCCCACCAGAAAATAAAAACAAAGTCACTGACTTTAATATAAAGTTAAATTATGTGAATATCAATATAATACAGAATCATCCCCTTCTGATTTATCTTCCACATGACCAAAAAAGCAATTTTTCTAAAACACTAATCTAACCATAGTGTCCTCCAAAAGACCTTTATACTCTTTCCATCACATATTGTCTACAGGATGAATTTCACAATCCTCAGTCTGGCATCTGGTTCCAACAGAACCCCACGGGTAGAAACTTTTTTCCTACCACTTCGACACCTGTATGTCAATGTCATATCTATTCCTTACTGTCTGACCTTGAGTGAATGATTTATCTACTCTCAGTTTCAGTGGTCTATTTATCATCTACATCATGCACTTGACCCATGCTTGGCACATAATGAGTATTTTGTGGGTGGTTACTATGTTAGATACCAAAACATGCTGAGCTGTTTATCATTCCCTAAATTCAAAACTACCCAACTATTTCTTCTGTTTGGAATCTTCTTCTCTTCAGCCTGGCATTTCATCCTTCCCTCTTTGGATTATTTCTCCCTAAAAAAAACAGTATAACCCTTGGATTTTAGTTGTCCCCAAAGGTGATACCATAGATAATGTTCCATATTTAAAGGAAAGAGTTGAGTTTAGGAAAGTCTGGAGCCCAGAACTGAAGCTCATGATGGTTCTACCCAGGATTGTGTGTGAGCGCTTACAAATACCAGATAATAGATTTGATTTGATTTGATTTTTTAAAAAAGAGTAGATGTGGATATGCAACCACATCTGGAAAGAAAAGGCACAGGTCTCTCCAAAGCAAGGAATTAAGCTGGTATTTGTATTTGTATTATAGTGATTGGCTTTACCTTCTCATTTTGCATAATCTCTTTTTCAATGGTGAGGAGTGTAATTTCCCTTCAGTTCATAGAATAGTACTTGGAGAGGACAGAGAGGAAGTCTCTGCATTTTGTGAAAGAGAAAATTGCCGGCACCCCTTTTGTTCCCTTAGGCAGGATTTGGATGGATTACTCATACTTAAAAAGGAAGGCGGCTTTTAACCTTAAAAAAAAAAAAAAGAAAGAAAGAAAGAAAAGAAAAGAGAAAAAGAAAACTCCTTGCATTAACACAGTGCATTGACATGTTACTAAATCTAAGGAATTTTGAAGGATAAATTCCCAGACTTTATCCAAAACATGAAACAAATTCTTCAAACACAAGCTGCCAAGCTCATCAACTTGTTCAGATCCTTGCAACTTTGGTCTCACCAAACTGCTCGCTTAGCTCCTTGATTGGCTGTTTAACCCTTCCAGGCTTATAGGGGTGGTGGGCAGGGGGAGCCTCCAGGGGACTGACTGTTCAACAAACTCAGAGCTTTGGCCCCTTTTGGAAGATCAGACTTCTGGAATCGATTTGGGTCCAGAATTGCATTACCCAAGGAATGTGGAGTATGCACAGTCCTTGATGGCTTGTGAACCACACTTCCTGAAGCTGGCCACCAGCCAATGCTGAGGCCATCAGCATCTTAAAAATGAATTCTTTATGAGAAGAACAATCCACCCAATTTCTGAAATCACTGAAGTAGAAAGCTTGTAAGTAACCTAAAACTTGGTTGACATTTATACTCCTTTGTATTTCTAGCATATGGGGGTATCAGATGTCACCCCCAAAATGTCTTTTCCTTTCTACAGGCAGACATTGTAGGGCATTGAATAACCTGGGTCATATCTTGCTGAAACTTAACTGCTCTACTCGAAGTCTGTTTCTCTGTCAAAAGTATTGCCCATGAAGTGCTCAAAAGATAGGACAGGCAGGACTGAAGTTGGTGAGGAAAGACACAAGGCGTGACAATTCTGTCTCTCCAAGAACTTACAGCCTAATAAGGAAGAAGAGATGAATATCTGTGGAAAATGTGTAAACATTCAAATACAAGGATAGTTTGGAGAGGTATCCTGCAGAGTTTTTACAGGCAAGAGGGAACTGTGGAGTCCTGAATACAAACAGAATATTGCAGCTGTGAGAAAAGATGGAGATGTGGGTGAAGAGGCAGGCGTTGCTAATAGTAGAAGTGGATATGCCTGTCAAGAATGGAGAAACCCCAGCTTGAAAGGCTGGTGAGATGAGCATAGGGTAGAGGGAGATCATGGTGGAAGGAGAACTATATGGGGTTAATGTTGCTTTATTTTGCAAGTAGATTACAATTCTGTTGTGATTGTTTTGTTACTCAGCTGTTTAAGCTTGAACTATTATCACCTGGTATCTTTCAGCTTATCTTCTTTCTACCTCTTACTTGGATCATTTTCTTCAGCATCAAAATTATGTCTCCTGAATGTGTGATTGCCCATTAAAAATCACTTCTGATGCTCAAATTCTATAATACATGAATCATCATGCCAGGTAACTTCCTTGCTCCAAGGAGGGAAGTATCTTCTGAATCAGGTAATAAATAGAGAATTGGAGTCAAACATCTCTCCAATACCTGAGAAATCGATAATCTATCACCCTTCAGGTAAATCTGACAGCTTTATTCCCCCAAACCCCAAACTACCAAACCTGAGCACCTGATAATAATAATGGCTCTTTGTTGTCAATGCACATATATTTTCTTCTGAATTGCCCTTTCTTCCTACTTAGGAAGAAATCTAGGAAAAATCTACCTGAAAGGTAGATATCTGATAGTCCTTAGTATTAGAACTATATACCTATTAGCCAATCAGTAAAAAGCTACTTTTTCAAAGTATTCTGAGATTCAAAGTATTCTGAGACTAGTGTTCCAAGTGAACCCCTAATGTTGATCCAATGAGTAGAATCACAACAATTAGATAGGGACCTAAACCAGCCTGAGGGAATCATTTCAAATTGAATGAAGTTTTTATACTTTTTGAAATTTTCTCCTTTCTAAAATAACACAAATCTTTGAATTTTTTTGCCCAGTTTCTAATCTTGAGCCAATAATACTTTAGTAAAATTAAATTAAATATAAATTCTTTAAGGATATAGCAGATGTCTAGCAGAACCCTGTGGTGAACTAATTAGGAAATAGGTAAAAATGAGGGGGAGGGAGAGAAAGAGAGGGAGAGACACAGAGAGAGATTTTAAAGGCAGTCTCTTCCATTAGTCAGGGATGGACCAAATGATATGACATGATTGGAGATGGTAATAAAATTGGCAAAATCACTCAGTATACCTTAAGTTGTTGCTAGTTAGTGTTGAAGAAAAAAATACTTCTAGTCCACTTATTCTGAAGTCACAGTGAATGTAATTATTGTCATCATAGACTTTTTGCAAACTGATATAACTAGTTTTCCACTGAGTGGTTCATTTCAAGGCTTCCAAAAGGCCCCAACATTTCACAACAGGCCTTCTCCAGCAGGCAAGGCCCCTCAAAGATTAATTTATTTCAGTCTATATGTTTATAAAGAAGAGACAGAGGCCAAGGAGGAACCATAACCTGATCTAATCACACATACATGGGAGAGCATGGATGGTCTTTTTCCACCCCAACTAAAGCATTCTCTCTTATAATTGGGCTTCATGCTATGCTCTTATGGGAAGAAAAAGTAGACCTAGGGGAAGTGATGAACCTAGCAAGTCAGAACGTAAAGGTTATTTAGGAATGACTGTAAGTATTTGAGGAGAAATTGAGCAATTTCTGAGGGGTCTTCAGCTAGGGCACTAAAATTCAAGAGACTGCTGTCCCAGTGAAGTAAAATATTAAAAAATCTTTGTAGGTAAAAGCATGGAGAGGTGGACACAGCTGGGATGTAGCTCGTGAACTCAGTCAACTGCTGCAAGGATCTAACCAAAGGCAGCAAAATCAGTCACTGAGTTTCTCTGTAGTTGGCAGGGAGAAGGATAAAGTGACTTGTGAGCTCTTGAGAGCAAAGATTATTAAATGAGACGCCATCATTTTCAGGGATATCAGAGCAGAAATTAAACCGAGGACCACAAAGAAATGAGAGGGTACTCAGATCCAGACAAAATAAAAGGGCAGAGAATTGCCAGGAATTGTTTTAAAAGGGAACTATCTTCACCCTGATGTCAGGGTAGAAAATCTCTAAGAAGAGGAAAATGAAACTGTTGAGATTTATCTTGACACATTATTGGGGCAGATAAAAGCAACAAGGAGACTGTATAGGAAAGGCCAGGTGATTTTCATAGCATGAAAAAGTTGGGCTGAAATGAAATGTGAATGGAAGGTGTCAAATCTCAAGCCAGCATTTGGGGCTGGAATGTCTGAATACCCCATAGGGAAGAAGCAAGATCCAAGGGATGTATACAGCCTCAGCCAAACTCCTGGATGAAAATGTTACAGTTCAGATTGGGCTGATAGGTGCAGCAGCCGAACATAACCCAGAGGGGACACACAAGACTTCTATAGACGGTGAAGTTAAATCAGCCAAATTGCTTCAACCACACTATTGGTGGAATCGGTGAGCATCAATACTTTGTAATCATTTTGGAACCAGCTAACCAGTTTGGCTAACAAGGCTTAGTAGCAGTTTGGTTACTAGGTGGTAGACACAGCTTTGCTTATTTATCCAGATGTTTGGACTGTATGAGGTCAAGTATTTCAAGAATTAGAAAAATGAAAATAATGGACAAAATTCTTTTTTCTTTGAGTTTCTGCTCAAATGTGTTTGGCATTAGCATCCATAGAGTCAAGAAAGAAAACTATGAAGAATGTCAATACAAAGCACAATTACATTTCTAGTGTTTTTTTTTTTTTTAATTTGATGATATATAAGAGCTCAGAGTTGCAGCTTTCTGTTCACAGGTCAAAGGAAAATGTAGTTTTTAAGACATTTTTGTGTGAAATTTCTTTAATGTTATTTTAGTGCAAGCTCATCTCTGATTCATCAGAAACGGGTATATTGAGTCAAATGAACACATACATTTCAGAAGAGACTTTTCTGGCCTTATTCTGTGCTGAGGAAGTCTTAAGGCTGAGGAGTGTTAAGTCAATTTGATTTCAAATTATTGTGCTTTGGTATGTCCAACGGCAAATTGTATAACCTCTTTTAAAACTCAGTTTACATGTTTTTGTAATTGAAATGAAAATAAGAGTACTTTCAAAGATGATAAGCATTAACTAAAGTTACATATGTAAAGCATATAGTGAAGTGCCTGGGACATAGTAGACACTCACTAAACAACCATAATATAGACACAGCTGGACTGAATTGAGGAAAGGGTTACGATGTCTAGAAGGGTTATCTTTGTGTATTTGTTTTTGACTCTGGACTAGTATACAGGAGGTGTTTTCATCTCAGAGAGAATAACCCCATAGAATCACTCCCATTCCAAAGTTCCAAGGGCCTGTGAGTTCAGAATTATATAAATATCTGAAGGCATTACTCAACTTTCCAGTGGGTTTCCCATCATCATTAATTGTTGCAAAAAGATACCCAAAAGATGATGATCCAAGTGTGCAGTCCCAGCAGGCATGACACTGAAAGACATGAGACTAATAAGTGTCCACTGCAAACAGGTCAGCAATTGAATCAGTCCAGATATACTAAGCCATCATCTCATCTATGTACACAAAATAAAGATCATTCCAGCATTTTGTATGTATCATCTCACTAAATCTCATAACTTGAGATAGGTACACTCATATCCCTGTTTCACAGAAAAGGAAGCTTAGGCCTGAAGGATTTTTTTTTTTTTTTTTTTTTGAGACTAGGTCTAGTAGCTATATTGCCTGGGGTAGTCCCAATCCCACAAAATCAAGCGATTCCCAGCCTCAAGCTCCCAGGTAGTTCCCAAGATTACAGGCACTGCCACCACGCCCAACTGCTTTTTCGTGACCAGGTTTCACATGTTGTCCAAGGTAGTCTCGAACCCACTAACTCAAGCAATCCCTCGCCCCTTGCCTTCCAGCACTGGGATTACAGGTGCATGCTACTACATCCAGCTGAAGGAATTTTAAAACTTACCTGAGCTTATATAACCAGAAGCTGTCATGAATCTAAGATACTAAACTTATTTTTTTATTTATTTTTACAAATGTGTATTTTTTGATTAATTTATTTTTATTATTTATTTTATTTTACCTCATTATCTACCCCAGGGTTCTCCCACCACATTATCACCTGTAATTCATCTTCTTAGTCTTGTGTGTTCCTCCCACCCCCATTTCCCCTGCCCCCTCTCATGCTCTATGCTTTAATTTTTCTGAAAGTTAGTTTTAAATTTTTTTTTGTTTGTTTTCCCTTTATCCCTCATATAAGTGAGACCATCCAGTATTTCTCTTTTTTTTTTCTGGCTTATTTCCACTAACATGATTCCTCCTAGCTCCATCCATGTTACCACAAATAGCATGTTTGTCTTTTTTGATTGATGAATAATATTCCATCTTGTACATATATCACAGCTTTCTGTACCATTCATCTATTTTAGGGCGTTTGGGTTGCTTCCATATCCTGGCTATTATAAATAGCACTGCAATAAACATTTGGGTACAGGTATCTTTTTGGATTAGAGTTTTTGTAACTTTTGGGTAGATTCCTAGAATTGGGATTGCTGGATTGAAGATACTAAATCTATTTTTAACTACCCCAATACATGTCTATTTCACTTTTAGAGGAAAAAATGCCTTTAAAGAAAAAACATGCCAGTCTGCTTTTTTATTCTTTATTAATTTTTTTGATCTGTGCAGTGTTCTGAACTGTTTCCATGAAATGGAATATGAGCTGTGAAAGAAGTAATGGACTGGAAAGCTAGGTTCTGATCCTCAGTTGAGCATTAAGTAGAGGGCAGGTCATATAAAATCGTTGGCCCTCTACTTTAAAATACAGTTATGGTATAAAATCCATTTTATCCCCACAAATTGACTCAGATTAAGAGTTGGCCTCATGGATTAAAAGCATGCATTTTCCTAACCATCTAAACTGTCTAGAGGATAACTCTTTAGTATTGACCTAGAAAGACCAGTGGAGTAGGGTGTGATTTCATTCTGATTCCCAAGACATGGCCCAGTCTTTTCTCTCTGATACTTTTACTTCTAATAGCCATTTTATCCACTGCTTTGACCTGCAGTGTCTCTACTGGATCTTCATTTCCTGCCCATTCCTCTTTGTAAGCAGTCATTAAATGAGCAAATTTCATTGTAAAATTCATTAACTTTGCCCATGACTAAGGACTTACTTCAAGACAAAAGATATTATTAATCTTTTAATAATTTATTTGTATATATATAAATATATATATTTCACATCTTTGTATTCCCCAGGGTTCATCCACTACCTCCCCTTGCCCCCTAAGTTGTGTACTTTAGTTTGGTTGTTAGCTTGTTTTGACTTTTCCTCCTGGTCTTTTGTTTGTTTTTCCTATACCCCATGTATTAGTGGAACCATTTGGTTTCTGTGTTTTTCTTTCTGGTTTGTACATAGAATTCCTTCTATGTACATCCATGTTATCATAAATTTGTCAGATTTGTCATTTTTAATTGATGAGTAATATTCCATTATGTATATATACTACATATTTTTCATCCATTCATCTGTTTGGGGACATTTGGGTTGTTTCCATGTCCTTGCAATTATAAATAGTGCTGCAATAAACATCCGAGTACAGGTGTCCCTCTGTATAAGTATGGAGATCTCCTTTGGGTGATTCCCAGAAGAGTGATTGCTGGGTCATATGGTAGTTCCATTTCATTAGTTTGAGGGTCCTCCAAACAGCTTTCCATAGTGGCTGGACCAATTTACATTCCCACCAGTGGGTTAAAAGTATTCCTTTCTCTCCACATCCATGCCCCCCCCCTTTTTTTTTTTTTGATGTGGGCCATTCTTACTGGTGTAAGGTGGTTTTGATTTGTGTTTCCCTGATTGCTAGTGACACTGAGCATTTTTTTCATGTGCCTGTTGGCCATTTTCCTCTTTGGAAAAGTGTAAAAGACATTATTAAATTGTTGAGTACTCTACCTAAGTAGGCTAATCCCTAGTGCTCCTGAGAAACCATAACAACACTACTCATGGACAAATCACTTGAGATTATTAAGAAGGAGAAAATAGACTCATTTCCAAAGTGGTGCAGGGGAGGAGGGAAAAGGAGGAAGATTTTCCTATTCAGCAATTATTGCTATTATTGCTCTTCTCTTCCCATGAAAATACTCCCCCCCTTTTTTAAGCCCTTCAGGATGTGTTGAATTCTAACCCATAGGAATGGAGCAGGGGTTTACCAAGTTACATCAGTCCAGCAGCATAATTTATACTTCATTCAATACCACTGCTTAGGTTCCTGGCTAATAAATGTCATGTTTTTCAGATTCCCCCCAAAATATTTTGAACCTGTTTTTTGAGGCCACATGAATATCAAGTTGGACATGCTGGCCTGGTTAGTAGGTTAAATCTGATGAACAGGCCCACCACTTTAAAAAAAAAAAAAAGTAAAACAAATGCTTATTTTTAAAACAAGGAAATTATCTGACTCTGGTGACAACATGGAAGGTTAAAGTATCCCACAATTTTTCTTCTAAAATTTTGGTAATACTTTCCCCAAGAGTACTCAATGAAGGAAAAGAAAACAGAGATACCACAGATACTATGTAGACTCAGATTTGAAAGGCAATATTTCAACCATTGTCACTCTAAGAGTTCATGCAATTTTTTTTAAAGCTGTCATTGATCAGTTTGTAGCAGATTATACAAAGACAGTGAGTGCTCTTGTTGCTTCAGAGAGTTCCTGGTGTGCTGAAGACGGTGAGATAAACAGACAATTCTAATTTAGAGTAGAGTGCTTTCCACAGCCTAACCTTGCATTCATTCTACCTTTAGCGATCAGCTCACACTGGCTCTTTGAACCAGTTGGATCTACAACTGGACACCACCACACTAAGCATGGGACTTTGTTCAGTTATCTCAGTTCAGTTCAACTGAACTGAGTTCAGTTACTCAAGACATCATGGTCCTGCAGAAGATCACTGGAGTTGTGTTGGAGGCTCTGCCATCAATGCTTCTTGCTAACTCTATTTGTGTCATCAGCGTTTACATCACACCTCCTTAGCAGCTTAAGTTGGAGCTTAGTTCTAACATTTTCATAGTCAGAGCCAGTCAGATGCAAAAACTAATGTTTTAACTAACATGTTGTCCTTCTTCAACTCTCTTGCTGGCTGTATCCCCCCCCCGACACACACACCCCTTAGTGTGAATCATAAGGCTCTTGAAAAACAAAACAAGGAAGTAACCAGAGTCCATCCATAGGAGTTTAATAATGTGTGGAGAACCATGAGGTGTTCCAGCCTCTTTTGTTTTCTTATTTCTATCCTGCCAGTCCATGTATATGATTCCCCCATGCCCTTGCCCTAATAAAGAAACCTGACTTTCTACTTTCCTCAAGGACACTTTGATCAGGAAATCGTTGTTTTGCTTGCTTGTGTCCCATTACAGGTTTTCCTTCACACTTTTTTCCCCAAAGGAAATCACCTCAGGTCTATAAGAGACTGCTTCAGATACTGGGAATGTTTGAATACTGATTGAGAAGACCCTAAGCCTAATAATCTCTTCTGAAGACACCAGGAAGATGAAGTCTCCCAACTTCAAAGAATACACCATGTTATTCTTTCTCTTTAAGTTATATATACAATTTCTGTGACTGTTACAAAAAGTTCAACCTATATTTTGAGTGCCAATTTTTAAAATTTCTCAACATAAAGGTAAAGCCACCAATGATCCTACCCTCCAGAGATAATAAACTATTGCTAAATTTCTCTTCTTATTGCCCTATAACTGAGAGCTAGAAATTCTTGTTGAAGACAAAGAAAAGTCCAGAGAATACTGAAATTATTTGAGATTGGGCATTTCCACAGGGTTCTTTGTCTCAGTAGTCCCATGTACACACATACACACACACACACACACACACACAAACACTCAAACCCCTCCAACAACATCAATCACAGCAGTAGCATATTTTATAAATTCCTGTGTGTATAAGCAGATTACTAAGAGACAGACTTCATTCAGGGTACAAAAAATTGACCAGAAATGTGGTTTACATGCCTCATGAGGGGTTATGTATGTCTTTTATCTTTCATCTTCCTTTGGGATAGGAGAATAAAATTCTCCACCAACCCAACAGCAGAAGCTCCCGTGGTACTGAGGGTAGAAGAAGGATAAAACAGTCCCTTGAGTTAAAACCTTCTGATGCTGGGACAGAAGTATTGAAGATGAATTCTACATTGGAGATGAAATGGAAATGTGAAAACAAACTAAATGCACTGGGTGGAACTATATTGATAAGTAATAGTGAACAGAAACACTCTCTAAGATATTGTTAAAAAGCGTGAAAGAGAAGTTTGAAAATTTTCATATGAAGACTTTTGATATTCCCAAGGGAGCTTTTGCACATAGGAGAGATTTTTTTTTTTGTTTAGATTTGATTTGTAGTCAACTTATTACAACAATAAATTCAAATTTCAAGTTTCAATTTTCAAGTTTCAATTTCAAATTTCAACAATAAATTCATTAATTTCAAGTTGCAAATCTTATTACCTACTTATATGTCTTATAAGTTTAAATATTTTTGGTTTTGGCTGTAACTTTTAAGGATTCACTTATAGCATTTGGTCAAATTTATAAATGTAGTTAGATATTTTAAGTATATTAAACTAAATTTGTCAATGCAGTGTATTCTAATTTCTTCCTAATATTTGCTTGTATGATTCAACAAGTAGACTTGTTATGGGTATTAAGTAATTATAACTATTAAATGAATTTTTAGTAACTCTTATAATTAAAAAGTATGGTGTCTCTAAAGTCCTCTTATTTGTCTGAGTATTTTGCATAATATTTTAATTTAGATACACAGGTCAAAATTAATCAATTATATTGTAGTAATTGAAGTTATAAAACTATTAATCTGACATAAGTGCTGTATAAGACTTAAAGTCTACAAAATATAATATGCAGAGTCCTTATTATAAAGAATGAATACTATGATTTTAGTCTTTTATAGATATATTTGTATATTTTAATATGCAAACATAAATATGTATTTTATTCTTAATATATAACTTTTAATTTATTTTATTTAGTATGCAAGTCTTTTCATTTTATGCATGCAATATATTTTATATAAATATAAATTTATTTTATTCGAATACAATTTTAATAATATTAAAATTTAATATTTTAATATTTTTGATATTTTTAAATATTTTTATAGATTAAATGATAGACCATCACTCAAGAAAGGTGGTTACTAAAAGATGCCCACCCATGGAACAAGATACTTACCAATCCAATGAGCTGAATTTATTTCTAACCAGGGAAAAATCCTGGGTCCCTGAACATCTATTGAGAATAATTCTCACTGACCTCCACTATTACACTGAACCCCACTGTTCATAATATCATGAAAAGTCATCTGGCTACTCTCAGAAATATACAACTTCCTTCTAGGTTAAACATGTGATTAGACTTTTCATTTTTCCTGTTATAAATTTATGGAGATTTTTTTTCAGTTGATGCTAAAGAACTTTGGACTTGATGGGATCTTCAGATAAATAAATATCCTTTCTATTTATTCGATGACAAACAGTGAAGGGTTAAAATCTTTCTTTCAAAATATAGATTTATTGAATTTCCCTAATTATACGCTCCATTTTTTTACCTCATATATTTTAAGTTTATGTTGTTAGGCATATGTAAATTTAAAATTATTATATTTTCACCATGAATTTAAGCTTTAATTATTCCAAAGGGTGTTCTTTATCTCTAGTACTAACTTCTTATTTAAAGTTTATTTTGTTGATAGCAACATAATTCAACAGTTGTACTTCTGATTTCCACTTATCTGATTTGCAAACCTATTCCAAGCTTTTCATTTAATCTTTTTATGTTTTCCTGCTTAGACATGGCTTTAATAGACAGAGTATATTAAATTAATTTGAATTTGAAGAATTTAATCCATTTACATTTGATGTAATTACTGGTTTGTTATTTGGGTTTAGGCCTAATGTTGTTCTTAATTTGTTTTGTTTTGCTTATTTTGCTCATCATGTTTTTTTCACCTTTCTTATCTTCTTTTAATAGGTTATATTTTCTCATTCCATTTCTTTCCCATATATAAAAGATAGATACCAATTTTAGTACGCATGCTCAAAATCTAAAATTGTTAAATATATTTGTCCTCTTCCTGGGCAATAGAAAGATCTGTATGCATCTTGCTATTTTTGTTCTCCAATATATACACTAAGATTTCATGCTTTTTAATTCTATGATATTTTAAGTTACCAAAAGTCAATATTACAATTGTTTTAGTAAAAATAAATTTATTTTTAACACATTCTTTTTTAACTCTTCTTTCTTGTAATTTAGATCTTTTTCCTAAAATAGACTTCCTTTCTGCAGGAAGAATAAATTTTAGAATTTTCTTTAGAAAAGATGTGCTAGGTTTTGTTTGAAAAGATCTTAATTTACTTTCATTTTTAAGATACTTTCTCTGAGTTAGGCATTTTCACTAGACAGATGTTATATCAAATTGAGAATAAAGTTCCACTACCTTCTGGCTTCCAGATTGTGGCTGAGAAGTCAACTTTATTTTTTATTTTTTTAATATAATTTTTATTTGATTGCACATGTACATGTATGTGTATATACATATATGTGTGTAGCTAGATAGGTGATAGATACATGCATGCATGCATACATACATGCATACATACATACATACATACATCATTGTCTACCTAGGAGTTCTCCCACCACATTATCACCCATGAAACATCTTAATCTCTTGTTCCCATGCCCTCCCCCTGATTTTACTCTCCTTCCTCTCTTGATGTATGCTTCAGTTTTGTTAGCAATTTAAAATTTTCCTTGTCTGTTTGTTTTCCCTATACCCTCATATAACTGAAACCATACTGTATTTCTCTTTTTTCTTTCTGGCTTATTTCTGCTAACATGACTCCTTCTAGCTCCATCCATGTCACTGTGAATGTGAGAAGTCAACTTTAGACTAACTTTTATTCCTTTAAAGATAACATTTTTCCTTCTAGCTGCTTTCAAGATTTTTTCTGTTTCTGACTTCGTGCCATGAATGGGTGATGGATTTTGTCCAATGCTTTTTTTTTTGCATCTTTTTTTTGCATATATTAATATGATCAGATTTTTCTTTCTTACCCTGTTAATATGATTGATTACTTTAATTGACTATAAATATTGGACAACTTTGTATAACTTACTCTAAATCCCACTTGGTCATGTTGTGTAATTTCTTCTATATGTTGCTGAATTTTATTTACTAATATTTGTTGAGATTTTGCATTTCTATACTCATAAAAGATACTAGTATCTAATTAATTTGTAGTGTCTTTGACTTTGGTATTAAGGTAATGCTCGCCATGTAGAGTGGATTGAGAAGTATTTCTTCTGTTTCAGTCCTTTGAGAAAGATTGTAGAGGATTGATATAATTTATTCCTTAAATGCTTGGTAGAATTCACCAGTGGAATTAGTCATTGATTCAATTTTTCAACAGATATAGGCATGCTAAGGTTCTCTATTTCTTCTATTATGAGTTTTAGTAAATTATATCTTTTAAGATACAATTCCATCTAAGTGATCAAGTTTATGGATATAGCCTTGCTCTTAGTTTTTCTTTATTAACCTTTTTAATGTTCATAGATATGTAATGTCCCTCTACCATTTCTGATCTTAGTAATATATATCATCTCTCTTTTTGCAGTTAGTCTGATCAGAGATTTATTGATTTTATTAATGTTTTCAAAAGAGCAGTTTTTTGTTTTATTGATTTTTATCTATTGACTTCCTGTTTGTAATTTTATTGATTTCTGCTCTAATTCTTATTTCTTTTCACTCACTTTGGACTTAATTTGCTCCTATTTTTCTAGTCTTACAGTAGAAACTTAGATGATTGATTTTAGATTTTTCTTCTCTGACCTGCACATTTAATGCATATTAAACGATAAAGTTCCTTTTAAGCACAGCTTTCACTGCATATCACAATTTTTGATAATGTTTTGTTATTCATTTAGTTAAAAATATTTCTAACATATTTCAGAAGAGATTTCTTCTTTAATCCATTTACTATTTAGAACTCGCTGTTTAATCCTTGTATTTGGGGATTTTCCAGTTATTGGTCTGTTGCTGATTTCTAATTTAATCCCATTGTGATGTGACAACAGACACTATTACTTCTATTACATGAAATTTGTTAAGATATGTCTTATGGTTCAAGATGTGGTCTATCTTGTTGAATGTTCCACACAAACTTACAAAGAAGGTGTAATTTGCTATTGTTGGATGAAGAACAAAACATTTTTAGAGCATGATCCACAATATTCAATCTGTTTCTTTAAAGCAAAGCCAAAACTTAAAATTGTTTATAAAAGCACTAAGTACAAAATTCTGGATTTTTAGATTTCTTTGCTCAAAATTAAAATAGTTTTCTCATCCATATTTAATCAATAACAGTTTAAAAATAATCCAAACAGTACTTTTCCATTCACATGCCTTATATAATATCAAATCAAATTGTATATTTATAATGATAAGAACATCTGGAGTAAACTCAACTGACTCTTTGTGAACATAATTTTTTCAACAGAATTGCATCGATCTACTAGAAAGTGGCCTACTGAAAAATAGCCTGCTTATTATAAGTACTCACTCCACTATAGGCATCATTCAAAATGTTTTACAGTGGGAATGAAGAATATTCATTACCCTCAACAAGTAAATTTAAAAAAAGATTTGTTAACAGAGTTCTTACTGCACAAAATAATATTAATAATTATCAGTTATAAAATGCTTTATCCTTTACAACATGCTATTGCATGCATTACCAGGCATATTTTGGAAGTCTTTTTTTAGCATAAGTTTAACAAACTTACATAAACTTTTACATACATTCAATAAACTATACTCAGTTCAAATCACAGTGGTTGGTTTTATAATTATTTCTCATTATTTTTATTTCACGCTAACTTTATTAAGATGGGGCTATTTATATCACTATGTTTTCTCCAAATAACTTCCTGGAAATATCCATGTCAAAAGTTGGTATAATTTAAGATTTCTAGTAAATATAAGGAAATGAGGAGAATTTAATGAGGAAAAAAAGTGATAAAGTAGTAAAGATTAAGAAATATAAGGTATTATGTGCTTAACTTCAGGGAAGTCCTCATGAAAAATCAGTGGGCTCTATGTATTAATATTTGAGTAAATAATGGTCATTTAAGTTTTTGATAATTGGGGGAAAGTGGGAAGGAAAGATAGTTCCTTCAAAGTAGTGGTATAAACAGAATATAAGAAATACAGAGTGTGTTTTAAAATAGAGTATGAAAATGTACAGATGGTTAATACAGATGCAAAAAGAGGTTCAGCATTCTTTATTATCAGAGAGGTATGAATCAAACCACAATGACACATCATCTTATACATATTAAAATGGCTGCTATAAAAAGGTAAAAGCAAGTGTTGCTGGTGATGCAGAGAAAAGAGAAGACTGTACACTGTTGGTGTACTTACCAATGTAATTTGGTATAGCTATTAGAGAAAATAGGAAGGCGATTCCTCCAAAAAGTTAGAAATAGAAATGCTACATTATGTATCTATCCCAAAGATACAAGAAAATTAATTCAGAAATATATGCACTCCCACAAACTGGAAACAACCTAAGTGTGCTTCAACTGAAGAGTGAATGAAGAGGATGTATGTGTGTGTATATATAATAGAATATTATTCACCTAATAAATAGATAAACAAATAAATCCCTGCCATTTGCAACAGCATGGATAGCCCTGGCGGGTTTGAGATTAAGGAAAATAAGTCAGACATGAATGACAAGCACTGTATGATTTCATTCATATGTGATAGATAAACAAATAAAAGAACAAATAAAACTAATATTAACTCTCAGACAGTATGAACAAAATTGTGGTTACCAGGAGGGGAAGGGGAAGAAGAGTAGATAAATTGGGTCATAGAGGCCCATTGTATTGTTGGATGGAACCTGGACTTTTGGTGATGAACTTGATGTACAGTATACAGATTTTGATAGATCTGCACACTTGACACTTGTGTGTTAGACACCAATGCTACTTTAAATGAAGAAACAGGAAGGTATGTATAAGGTCAAAGGGGGAGGATATTGAGAGAGTAGTTTAGCATCATGCTGTAGAGCACATTTCAACAGTCCCAGAGGTAGAGAGTGAGAGCCAAAGACCCAGTTCAGAAAGACAGTTGAGTTACTTTCTCCAGAAGCCACCAGCATAGACTTTATGGGGTTTAGATTTTTTTTAAAAACCAGACAGAGAAAAATGTATCTTTTCTGAGTCTGGTGGTTTTAAAATTTTGAAACCACTGTCTCAAAGACAGGAAAAGAGAATCAATGGGCAGGCAGACAGAGCCCCCCATGCAAAGGTGTGAAGCCTCCAGTCAGACCACTTATTCTGCTCATGTTTTGAGGCACAGTACAATTGCTTGGCATTAAAACTTGAATCCCTCAGCAAGTGTAATATAATATAGGTGTTATTGTTAAAGGAAGTTTGTTCTTACAGTGATCAAACTTCCCAATAATGAAAGGGGTGATCAAGTGGTGTATTTGAGGTTCCTTTTTAACTCAATTTCTTGGGGACTATATAAATGAAATATCTTTTTCTTCATAGGATATTTTAGAATTTAGTTTACTATAAAATATGAACTCTAAAGTTAATAAACAGGGTGGCATTTGGTGCCAAGGATTAAATATTTACTGGTAAAATATACAGTGATGAAAAGGATTTTCAAACAGGCGATAAATCATGGGATCTAAACTCTGTATTAAATATTATTTTAACCAGGGTAAAAATAAAACAACCCAAGAGAAAGTTAACCCATTGTAGTACCTCCCTCAAGCTAAACTTATAAGAATACTAGATACCCCATGGTAAAACTATACTACAGAGAAATTTCATTTAATTTTTGAAATAATTTATTTACTTAATGAAATAAAGAATCTTTACACCCCACATTTCACTAAACCATAGTGAATTCTTTCTTATTAGATCTCTCCTATCTAAACTTTTCCTGTCCCACCAATCTTGTCTGCCTTTTAAAGTCATATTGTTCAGTAGTTAAAAGAATATGTCTTTCAGTTAGTCTATCTAGATTCAAATTCTGACTACCAACTCCTGTTTTACTTAACTTCTCTGTTCAATTTACTCATTCACAAAACTAATGTATTACTAGTACTGCATATGGTTTCTATATAGATTTAGATTTCTTAGATTTCTATATATAAATATATAGATTTATATATATTTATATAGTGATTTATACATTTATATACAAATGTTTATATATATGTCACAGCCTAGAAAATAGTGAACTCTCCTAATTATTGCCTTTCATCCCCCTCTTTGATTACTCAAATATTACCCATTTTTCAAAATCTAACTTAATTCTGCAGTTTATGTTCTTGGATCAATGTAAATCTTCCCAAAATGTGCATAGCCACTTACCTCTCTTATTAAATAGCAAATACTTATTATGCACTGTTTCAGGTTGTTTCATGATTCTCCTAATATATCAGTCTTCTAGAAAGAGGGACATTTAAAAAAAATCTTTCAACTATATATAGCTCTAGAAAGGGATGGTATCCACTGTACATCTCCACACAGTTTCCTTCTATATGGAAGGCATAATATCTGTAATCCATTGAAAGCAGAGCACAGCTCCCAACTCTCTAACTTGAAGAATGAGAGAGGTGAGTGAAAAGTTTAAAGTGTGTTTTATGCTTCTTGTCCAATAGTTGGTCTGAATAGATTTTCTTGTAGTGAACTGCTAAGATGGATGGATGGATGGATGGATGGATGGATGGATGGATGGATGGATGGATGGATGGATGGATGGATGGACAGATGGATGAATATCAGACCTGAAGGTGGAGGAGGTCCCAAAGAACAGAAGAAGAGTTTGTTCCTGGAAATGATTTACTACACAAAGTAGAATAAATTTAGGAAGATATCTGCTTCACATTAACTGGAAGGCATAGGATAAAATTGTGAAATAGGAATGAGATGAGATGAAAATTGTCCAATCCAACAAGCAAGATACTGATTAGGAATGTTAAGTAAGAGAATCTTTTTGGTGGGGAGGGAGAGTGAAGGGGAGAGAGAGAGAGAGAGAGAGAGAGAGAGAGAGAGAGAGAGAGAGAGAGAGAGAGCAGAGGAAAGAGACACTGTATACACTTGGAATTTTTATTCTATTCCTTTAAAGTCAGTATTCAAGGAGAGACTTATGTTCCAAATTAAACTCATTTCTACAACATTAAGAATGTGCAGCTGGTGAAGGCAATAGAAAGAAATGTTGAACAGTCATAGATTAATACCTTACCTAGGTAACTAGAGATAATAAAAATCACTGGGTACTATGTTCTCCTATTTTCTTTATCTTTGTAAAGACAATAAACCCTACTCATCAGGAGTTCAAGGTAATAGGCTAGGATCAAGCACATTTTAGACATACTCCTTGTTCTGATAGGGAGGCCTTATTTAAATAATATCCAGAAAAAAGCTTTTCTTGTAGGTCTCCAAAGAGTTTCTGCAAATGGATTAGTCTATCAATCATATTTCTACCTGAAATTCTATATTCTGCAAAGAGGTTTTCCTAATAAGTGAAAGATACAGACTAGTGACAAGATCTCTTATAAAAGTTACTGGATATAAAGTTCTAAGAGCTGAATTTCAGTTCCAACATTCCCTGCTCATTTCTTCAATGATTCTGTCCAAATGACTGGACTTTTGAAACTTGCTTTCTGGAGCCTGAAAAGGAAATGAACCTTATCTCCCAGAACAAAGTGGGAGATAAAGATACCAAGCACTAGGGCATTAAAAGGCACAGGGCATTTTTGGTGTATATTTCTTTTTATGAGTTTGACTGTTAAACAGTCAAGAGATAATTTTCTAAACAGTCAAAGTTCAGTGAATATAGAAATTATGAAAATATGTTGTTAGTTTGCTTCCCCAGTCAACATCACTTTCCTCAGCTTAATCTGCTACTTCTTGCAACTTAGATATTTATAAATGGTTGAGTTTCTAGCTTGATTTTAGAATTTTCTGAAAATTCTTCTATGCATCCGGCATATATACCTATCTCTATGTGATCTTATCAATACATATTCCAAACAAACCCCCCTCCCAGAGAGAATAACACAAAGGCTCCATAATGATAGCTGGTTTACAGAAACCATGGTTGAAAATGATGACCATGAGAACGATAAGACCTCATTGAAGATAGGAACACAGAGTGATGGAATCCTATCATGTCTTTCCAGTGGGAGGTAGCTCTAAAGCTGCCTTTGTGACTTGAGTTTCCAAATCTTCCATGAGGTTCCATTTAAACACACAACAGATGCACACAAAGCCTCAGCAATTGCCAAATTATATTATTTTAACTAGTAAACCAAATCTGGAAGCCTTAGGCTAAAGTTTTCATAAAGCACATTGGGGGAAACGCCAGCTTAGATGATGGTAGGAGTTTTGATTAGGGGTTTGCCCACATCTTAAATAAATAAATAGTGACCCTCCTTACCACCCAGAATGGTTTTTCCTTCAATGGAATTATTACTCAGTGGAAACACAAACACTGAAATTTGAAGCAGACATTTCCTATGCATTGATATTAAACAATAAGAAATGAACCAAGAAAATGAGGAGGTAGAGGAAGAAACTCCTTGTTCCTTGCTGCTTCTTCCCACACCCACAATTATATTGTGCCATTTTTCAGGCTCATCTCTCAGCCTGGGGTGTGCTCTTTCTGGGGGTTGGTCTCTTGGTAAATTCCTCATCCACTTTCCAGTATCCCCTTCCCTGTGGGGCTGCTCCAGCTTCTTCATTACTCTTTCCTTGTCACCTGCAATTCTAACTCTATCACTGCCCTAGAGTGAAGATGCCAGGCTTCCAGTCTAGGTTTCCCCAGCTTTGGACAGCGTTACTTCACCTTGTTCTTCATCTGTATATTGGGATAAAAATAACCACCTCCTGGAGCTGTGGTGGAGGAATAAGATGATCTATCTTATTCCAGGCCTTTGTGTAGTATGTGGGCAAAATAACCTGGAAATGAATTGCTTGCTTTTATCACATTTTTTCATTTCTTGCCAGCACCTAATATAGTTCCTGGCACTGCGTAAGCACTTAAAATATTTTTTGTCATTTAACAGATGAATGAGTATGTGTACTGCTTCATATTGTAAGAGAATATTTGCCTGTGTCCATTAGCTCTCAGCCAACACAGGTCCTGGACTCCTCCTTGGGAGAAGTGCCCTTCTGGACCCACATTCAGCTGACAATCATGGGTACTATCTGAGCTCAAGGATGAACCCAGGACTATGAATTATTGCTAAAGTCTGAAGGCACTCCCAGGAACAGAGTGGGCTATTTCAGTCAATCATAGCACTACTGGAGAGGGTTACCAATTCCTGGCTAAATTTCTAAAATTACTAAAATTCTAGAAGCTTCCCATTTCCAGTCCTTCCTTATCTGGTGTTACAATTCTCAACAATATTTTGAGTCTTATGATATTAGATAGAGAGACAATTCAATGGGGCATCACCAGTTTTGAATTCTAGGTCTGTCTCTGCTATTAGTAACTGTAGGCAAATCTCTTTAACTCTCTTAATCAATATCTGGAAATATTGCATCTGTCCTGCTTACAGTGTTGAGTTGTGAAGCTCAAATGAGATGGCATCAGAAACAAGGTTTTGTAAACTACAATGCAAATATGAACCATATAGAGTTCCTACTTTCTAGGCAGTAGATAATTGGGTTGGGTTAACACACTTCCATGTGGCTGATCTCCCCTACATATAGGTGCTCTCACTCTTGCCAGGTTCTCAACTTAGGTCCAGAACCATCTTGCTTTTGACCTAGCTGACAGTCTTCCTTACTGTCCTTACCTACTGATCTTCTCCTTGGCCCTCAGCTCCTAGACTTGGCTTCCTGTCTGTAGTCTGAAAGTCTCCCCCCATAACTGACATTTGATATTACTCCTACAGCACTGCTACCTTTGGAGGATGAGTGACAAGGACTTTGTATTTTCTGGATGCTTCTGGGTGTCAAGCAACCCTTCTTATGTGTCCACAAACCCAAGACATATGTGCAATCACACATCCAAAGGAGGAACTCCTCCTGTTTCTTATTGACATTTTTGACATTTTTCATGCCTTTCACTATCCTTGCTCAGAACATGCTTCTAAAAGCATTTTCATTACTCAATGGTAAGTTGCAATGAAAAAGTTCAAAAGCAGAGCCTGGAGACGATTGATGCTGGGAAGGGTTACAAGCTTTCACTACCTATATTAGTTTTCTAATATTTATGATGAGAGAATTCCCGTGAGGTCAAATCACTGGGCAAAGTTTCCAGAGCTCAAACCACTGTATTTCTCTAGAAAACTTAAATAGAGAGAAATAAGTATGGATTCTGTTTTTCATGCCTGTGACAAATATTTCACTGACAATTAGGGGGAATCCTCCTTTCATCTTCCCTGATATATTCTTCTAGAACCTTCTTTGACATCGAGAATTTGCTCCATTTCTGCTGTTGCCACAAAAGTCATCTTCTAGAGCTCGAGGGGTGATCCATAATTCAGTGGAACCAAGATGGGTGACCTTAAAAGAATAAAATCGCAGTACTCTGCAGAAGGATCTACAAAAAAGTGAACAAGATGTTAGGGAAACCTGCTCTGATAATTTGTTCTGAAAATCCTGTTGATTAGTTTGGTTCCATTATAAGAAAGGCGAAGGAGGCGTGAGGCAAGCAAATGCAGAAGACCCCTTACTGACAAGTCTTCCCGTATGTGGCTCCAGGGCCTAAGAGCCAGAGTTCTTTTCTCCAGAGATTCTGTTACAGCACCAGCCCTCCAGCTGCCTGCAGCTGTGTACCTTCCAATCCTCACAGCTGACTGTTCAAATAGAAATGGCTTCTCTTTTAGACAGTAAAGATTATTTTGGAGAGGCAATGTACCAAAAACAAAATTCTCAAAGCAACTATTAAGTTAAAGGAGTTGTGATATTAAATATAAAGGGACACTTGGCCTAGAGCATATGGTGTAGTAGATACTCATTGAGTAAGCAGCAGGTTTTTCCTTCATTTCTTTGTCTCCTCTCCTTTTTATTTATGCTGAAATGTAAAATAGTTGAAAATACTGTGAATGCATTTCCCCTGGGGGACTCTTGACATTTTATCACGTGAGCTTTACGCTTGTGTGGGGTACACATGTGTGCAGGCCTAAGTTTGTGGATGGAGCTACCTGGGGGCACAAATATATTTGAAGTTCTGCGTGTGCATATACATAAAGCACGCCTCAGAGTATTTTCCTAACATCCATCTTAGTGTTTCTAAACTCGCAGTCTGAGACCCTGTAAGGGAAGAAAGGGTTTAAATGACTTACTTTTCCTCAAGAAAAGAGCCTGGGAGTTGAGTTTCAAGCTTTTACAAGGTAGATTGGGTTGGGTTCCAGATAATAACTGAATTAGAAGTAAGTCATGGCACAAACAATAGTTCACCCTGTATTCTATTTTCATTGAAATCAGAAGCTGTTTCTTGCTTTCATCTGTTCTTTTTGACATACATTTCAACTACTGAGATCTCCTTGCTTTGAGTAGGAGCTTACATCCAAGCCCAGGGGGATGGCACTGCATGAACTAGGTGATTGCTGCTGCTGTTGTTGTGTTGTTGAAGATGTTTTAAATGCTATAAACTTCCAATCTGCCTGCTTTTGAAGGCTAAGTTCAAATTTGCTAAATTATTTGTTCAGAGCACCAGAGTTCCAACAGTGGTGGGAAATTCTGAGTTATACTTTTAATCAGTACTTTCTAAGTCCTTCCCCATTAACATAGCCTACTGGAACTTCATTTGACCTTTCTTTCTTTTTTATTTTCCCTCCCTCCCTCCATCTCTCCTTCCTTCCTTCCCTTCCTCCTTTCTTCATTTCTTCCTTCTTTCCTCCTTCCTCCCATCCTTTCCTCCCTCCCTTCCTTCCTTTTTCCCTCCTTTCTTCCTTTCTTTCTCCCTCTTTCCTCCTTCCTTCTCTCCTTCCTTCCTTCTTTTCTCCCCCTTTCCTTCCTGCCTTTTTCTTACCCTCTTCTTCTTTGTTTCCTGAGCACTGCCTTGTGTCTCATGACACAGCCTCCTGTTGCCAGATTACATAAATATCAGGCAGCCTGTTCTCTGTCCTTTTTGTGAAACACCTTCTTTCAAACTTTTTTTCCTTCAGACTTTTAACTCTCCAAAGTAGCAGGACTCAGAAAGACTAAAAGATCTGGGCAGGAGGGAAGAGAGACACAAAAGATCCTGTTTGGCAAAGTCACAGACCCAACAATAAATCTCACCGAAGCCCTTTTCAAATCTGGAATTATTTTCATGCAGCTGAAGAAGGTTGGGTTGTTGAGTTGTTCCTTCCGGCTTTGCTGATCCTCTCTTCTCTCACACCCCCACCTGTCTTCCTCACTGAGCAGAGAAACAGAACACAGTCAATTAAAAGAAGGAAATGGATAATGTAAGAGAGAAGTTGAAAACCTAAGGGAAAACAATAAAACATTTTGAAAGGCTGGAGTCAGATGCAGAACCCAGAAACAAGGTGGTTAATATTTTCCCTGCCTTGCAAACCCTTTGTCTTTCTGAGCCACTCCACTTGGCTCAGGCTATGAATTCTGTTATCCCTGCTAGAGCCCCAGCCTGGCGGATTCCACCTACATTCCTTCATTGCCCGGGTGGGGAGGAGGAGTCATGGGGAACTTAGAGAGGGGGAGGCAGGGCAGACCCTAGGGATTGTCCGACATACAACACCGCTCTGAACCACAGCTAGGGTTTTAGCCTGTTCGTTTTGAAGTTTGCCCAAAGTCGCAGAGTTGAAATGCCTGAATTTAATACCACTTCCTTCACCACACACTCAGCCAAATGTCCTTGGTTTTTCAATAGTCCTAACCTCTTGGCACCATTGAGTCCTGATGTTTTGCATTCTCTTTTCGTAGATACTTAACCCTTGCCTTGCCTTGCTCTGACTTAATCTTCTCAAGTCACTCAATGCGTTACTTCCTGGGCAAAGGTCCTTCCTTCCTTTCTTCTTTCCTCCCTCCCTCCCTCCTTTCTTTCCTTTTCTGTTCTTTTTTCCTTCCACCTTCCCTCTCACCCATTATTTTTACTTTCTTTATTTCACTTTTTTAGAAATGAGAGAAAGCAATGGAGGAGCCCTTGGAAACTCTGCACAGAAAATGGCAGTGTGTTTCCAGTGTGGGTTGCTGGGGAGTGGGAAGGCTGCACAGGTGAGAGCTCAGCCACTCTGTCCAGAAAGCAGAGTTCCCTTTCCCTACAACCCCCCCCTCAAATCCTTTTAGAAATAACTTCAGAAAGTTACAATCTAATTCTGTTCCAGGCCTGTCCAGGCTTTGGCACTGAACACAGCCTTCAAGTTTTGCCCTCGAGTAACAAAATGGGTCTATTGTCAAGTTGTCCCCTTGGGCTCTTCTGGAAACCTTTTCCTGACCAGTGTCTACTAGGCCAAGTTCTTTAGTTTACTGCTAGTTTAGACTGGTATTCATTTTTAAAATGTAACATGTTTTTTATAGCTTTGCCCCATTTTTCAACCACCTGGGTTTTGTCTCCCCATAAAAGCCAGCAGATTTGCCAAAGTTCGTAGTTAATAAGGAACAGAGTTGCAGTGGGTACTTGTATGACACTTGAGTATAGACCCAAATTGTGTCTCACTGGGTGGGTCAGTTAGTGCAAGTGAGTGAGCAAGTGTGATATACAGATAAGAATTTTTTACAGTATCCACCAACTGTAAAATCATTGAACTGATCCAATATTGTTTGGGGTTTTTTGTGTGTTTTTTGCTTGTGTCATTATAAAGGCCCAGTTTGTGCTTATACTGCAAGCCTTCAGCAATGAGCTCTCTTGTGGAGTTTGTCTGTAACCAGCTTGCTACATTCTATTCTCTATGAATCTCATCAAAAGCAATTATTGCTGTGCTCATGGAGTAGGTAGTATGCCTCCTGTCACGTACTAAGGGTCTTAACGTACTAAGGGTCTTAAAAATATTGTCCTATTTAACCTCTTGAACAATTTTATGAAGTGAGTACAATATCATTTAATTTTACAGATGAAAAACTGAGGTCCAGATAGGTCAGTGACTTATCTGACATCTATGGCTAATCACCTGCATCTTCAAGTACCGTAAAAAAAGCAGGGTATCCTCTTCCTTATCCTTCTGTCTACAGACCGTGTATACTCAATATTCTGACACAACATATGCCAGATAAATACCAGTGAATGTTTATTTCCCAAGAGGAAACATTTAAACCAAAGGCTAAGAGATAATCAAGGAAAGTTGTGTTAAAATTCCTTCCAAATCTATCATCTTTGGACTTCCCCTACCCCAAACCATTTTCAGGCTAGAGAAGAGTGCAGAGATTCTGCATGAAACTAACAGTAAATTGTACAATATCTCACTTCACAACTCAGTGCCACCACTGGGGATAACAAACGCATAGCTAAAAGAGAAAAATATAGACATTCACCATCCTCTGTCAGTTTAAAATATTGCCTTCCTCATGGCTCAGATTATGAGCCTCTCAACTCTATGTGAGAAAGAAGATACTGAGGTGGAGGCAGTCTGTCTATGGAAAACATCAAATCAGACAAACCCCTGGATATTTACCTTGTCCCAGGACCCAGCATACTGATTCCATGTTAAACAGCTTCTTGCATCTAGAAACCCAAATTTCATGGCATTGAGTCTATTGCTGTCTTTGAAGTTTCACTCCTTTTCTAGCCCCTCCCCTTGTTGGTCAGAAAATTATGACCAAAGGAAACTTAGGGTCAAGTCAATCTTCAGTGTTTTGAAGGTGAGTTGAGATCTCACCACTCTGGTCGCAGTTTGGTGGAAGGTGCAGTGTATTTCTGCTATACATCTCAGATGTCTTTCATGGACTGCATTTCCAACTCATCCTCAAAAGTAGCCCTGTTCCTTGTTCTCTCAATCAGGTACAGGCACTGAATGTAACCTAACATGGTACATTAATATGTTTTTATTCCCAGATGTGTAGTTTGCCCACCACAAACTAATACTGGTTCTATCTATTGTCAGAGTATACTGACTGCCAGGGTTGGATGCTGAGACTCAGAAAGCACAAAGGAAAGAAGAAAATTTTCTGTAGAAACACTCAGTTACTCATTTAAGCAAATAGTCAATACAGCTAATGCCTTTTACTGGAGAAAGAGTCAGAAGACACTGAGGAAAGAAGAGACAAGGTGAACCTAACACGACAAAGGTTTCAAGACTAAGATGGTGACATGAGCAGAGAAATCAGGTGGATTACCATAAAAAGAGAAAGGACACAAAGAAAACAGGACTTCCAATAAATAAATTGCAAAGTAGGTACACAAGCTGTCTCACTCTGTCTACCCAAAGATGAAATTGGATCATGAACTAAAGTTCAAAGCCAGAAAGGTAAATGAATCAGAGCAGGCTTCCACTTCAAACAGCAGGTATCCACTGGTATACCTTTCTGGACTCTTCAGTGTAAACAACTCAGATTAACTTGCATCAAGAGAGACAAACACAAAATATTGCCCTCAAAGAACTAAGACTATAATTTCACTGTTCTCTTCTAGCACATTCTCCTAATAAGGTCATACTTTCTTAGAGTTATAACCAACTGTACACCACAGCTCACCAATACATATTCCAAGGCTTTCCCCTATATTTACATGGAATCTCTTTGCTACCTTCCTATCAAGTGCTATCTTATAGACCTCTAACCTCCAGAAAGATATTTTGGTTACCCTATGGTTAGATTCTTTTCCACCCTAATTAGGAGCCCTAAACATGCCCTTATCCCTGTTGCTGACCTGCTTCCCTCCTTAGCCATCAGTGACACAGAAGGAGATAGCTTAAGCAGATCTAAAAGTGAAATCTCAAGGAAAAGATGCAATAATCTTGAAGAGGACCATGACCATAAAATTGGATCATGAACTAAAGTTCAAAGCCAGAAAGGTAAATGGATCAAATAGCAGACTTCCACTTCAAACAGCAGGTATCCACTGATATACTTTTCATATCTGCAATATGAATGTCTGAATGTATGCAATGAATGTTTGAATTTGTAATTCATACAAATTAGGAATTGAAACAGAGACTATGATGCAAACCTTCTGAAAATGGGATCAAAGGCAAGATAGATTGCTGAACAATCAGAAATCAAAGAATTCTGAGATCAAGGAGTGCAGTGGAGAATACAAGTTCCCACTCCAACAACAGTGCATGCTTTTACTTCCAAAAAAGCACAAAAACTCTCAAGAGACCAAAGCTAGCACATGAGAGTACTGGTTAGATGCTCAACCCTTCAAAGCTGATACCCTTGGTTTCAATTCTTAGCTCCATCTCTCACCATGTAGGTGACCTCAGATAACCTGCTGAGTTGCTGGCTTGTTTGTAAAATGAGGTTGGGAACACTTTGAGATCTAAATGTGATCACAGCATTAGCACTTCTGTAGAATCATATGTGTGCCAGACATTGTTTATTAATTAACTTGCTCCAGACTATTCTGCCAAAGAAGTGGCCAAAAGTGGTGATTTGAACCCAGGAGGTGCCCAGGAGGTGGGTTCCAGTCTATGTTCTTATCTCCTATACCACTCAATATAATGTTTAAAAACTCTCAGCCAGGTATCTGGCATGTAATAATAGTGTTATGGGTGTTGCTATCATTTTCTTTTATTCTTTACACAAGGTATGATAAAAAAATATTTTTGTCAATAGAATTGTGAGGGGAAAGAGCTCTGGAAATGCCATACATGGAGCTCCAATCACCAGAATAGTATTTCTGGAAAAATCTCTAGAAAATCACCAAAGAGATGTATCACTCACTTAGACTTCCCTATGTGGCATATGTCTAACTCATATAGGTTTTTTTTTGCCTCAACACCATCATCTCTTCTGTTTTCCAAGACTGACTAGGGCCTAGGTATCAACAGAGAATTGTAGATTACCCTCACCCTTTCATTTTATAAATGGGTACACTGAAGATTCGAGTGTTGGCATTTTCTTACAGAAACTTTGGAAATTAGCAACCAAGCTGAGATTTGAACACAACTTCCTTGATGCTCAGACAACGCTCCACCTCATATCTATTGCCATTACATATATCCGGTTATTTACAGATTTCAAAATGTCTTGTCCATTGTCTGCATAAATGCAGTTCTGTTGGCCAAATCACTGATTTAATTATTGATTTGGAAGATATGGTTATAACAGTGATTTATCACATGGAAAACAGCTACGTAGACATACCTTCTTTCTCCATTTACTTACTTCTCATGGCCTTGGTGGGAGGAGAAGAGATGCTTAAATCAAAAAGCTCCTAATTACCTATCACAATCCACTGGGTTCTCAATGGCCCCGAGTTTCAGCAACCTGTTTGCTTGGCGCCGAGACTTACAAGTTCACATTGTTCAAGTGCTCTAAGGGGACATGAAACATAGAAATCAGGGACCTCCTTCCATTCCCTCCAAAAGATCCTTTGCCTTTAAGGGCTCATTGAAAAAGCCTGCGAGTTTTCTCTGATCCTCCTTAATAAAGTGCCCCAGCAGCGGTGCTCCCCTTCCTTATTTGAGATCTGTGCAGTCTCATTAAATTTGATGTGTCGCAGAGGGCTTGGATATTTGAAAGGAAGGCTGAGGGAGCAGAACTGGAGGTTGCCAGCTTTACTAAGGAAACGTAATTCATTACGGCTTTTCAAAATGGACGCCCCTCTGGCTTCCTGCTCCATTGATTTTTTTTCCCCCTTTGCAAGTAACAAGTGAAGGGCCAGCTCAGCCTGCAGATTTAACCCTTATTAACAGCTGTTTAAATTAGAGATGCGTTTTGATGGAGAGACAGGAGCCTCCGTAGATCCCCACTCAAAGGAAACGCAGAAGAGATGATTAAAGATGAAAGCGTGCAAACGTCTGCTGCAGGCGAGGTGGCATCTACCCCCATCCGAGGAGAGGTGAGCACCGCTATTAAGTAGTTTATCCAAATAATGTGCTCCTACTTTACCTTGATTAAATATTCATGACCTACTCCTTCCTCCTCCCTCTTGAAATAGTAATGGAGGAAGACGTATTTGCTGGTCTATGTGAAGTGATGAATAGCAGGACAATAGCAGACGGGCGGTGTTGGCTTCAGATGTGAACACCGCCTCTGCTGGGGGATGGATCTGCAACCATTAGGACTACCTGCCTGGTTGCATGCTTCCCTGAGACCTGAGAGTGAACATACCCATTGCTCTGATGCTCCTGAATGGAAGGAACTGAATGAGGCCAACCTGTCTGGGGAGAGAGTCTGCAGGGAGATTTGCGTGCAAAGGCAAGCTTCACAGCTGTCTGGGCCAGTCAGCCTGAGCAGGAGCCCCAGAGTCAAACCAAGAAGCAGAATAGCAAGAGGAAGTGCAGGATTTTGATAGCTGGAGGATGCTGACAGCCCGAACTGAGGCCGCTCATCCCAGCCTTTGTCCGGTTTTACTTGAGACCTCCTAATGCCCCAGATTCCCTCAGCCCCTAGTCCCACACAGTTATGGATGTTGTCTTTGTTCTTGTAGACATCTCCTCCGTTGAACATCCCACTAGGTGTGGTCACGTTGGGTCCTGCCCATAACATAAGACAAAACTAAACAAAATACCTGCCCACTGAGAAAATGAACAGTGGAGAAAGAACATTTGGGGGAAAAACAGGACAATGCACTCCCTTCAAGCTGTGAAACCCACTTTGTGGATGTTTCTGTACAACCCCTGCCCCCAGTTCCTCCAACAACACTCTGTTTTCCTCAAAACATAAAGACAATCCCCAGAATTAAGGCTCTATCTTTGGAAAATACATACCTACCCCTCTCCCAGAGAGAAGAGCATCTCAGCGGCTCTCTCATGCACATACTCTATAAATTGATTTTCCTGACTTGCAGCATCTAATGCAAGGAACAGAGAGAGAAACATCCTATGACAGAAACAAAATAAGACAGGCCCAAGTAAATCATGCTTTGACAGTGCTGGCATTTACATATTAAGTGAAAGAGGATGTCAGCTCACTCTGTTCTTATTTTATTTTCAAGTAAAGTGCATAGATTGTTTTTCTGGATTCTAAATTTTATCACAGAGCTGCATAGTGCAGAAACCCTGTGTACCCTCGATTTTTCTCCACCAGGAGAAACTCTTCCTCCCCCAAAATACCAAAATAGGAAAGAAATATATAGAAAGTATGGCAGTGCCCCGGCCCACTCTCTTCATTTCACTCTGGTGACTTCTGTGCAAGATTTGCCTGGGAGACTAAAAATACAGTTTGTTAGAAGTGAAGTTGTTGTTGTTGTTGTTTTTTAAACTGTTTTGAAATAACGTTTTAAAGTATTTCGTGTCAGGAAAAGTTATTGCCAGGTTGTGTTTGCCACAGAATGGGAAACACAGGAAATATAGGTCACTTTTTAACTAATTGTCACCATCAGGAAAGATGCAAATATAAAACGCTGAGAAAAACAAACAACCTCTAAATTCCCAATGTACACCCCGTCCAGAGACAAATTAAGGGAGGTGCGTGCTCTAAGAACTGCCAAGAACTCTCAGGTTCAGAACAAGTGTCCAAGCACGATGCAGACTTGGCAAAAGTCTTTTCCTTTTAAGTTCAAACTCCAGAGTACGTATACAGGGAAATATAATCTGTGTTTTTGCAGAGAAGCTTTCTCTTTCTAGAACATCCAAGTCCTGCTTTACAAGCACGTAATGCATGAAAAAAAAAAAAGCTAAGAACATGGAGGAAAACTTACCTGCCAAGTAAGGATGTTACTCCCACACTGCTAAGAAGTGGTATATCATATGGTGGGTTCCTCAAGAGATCTTTTATTTTGTTCATCTGCTCAGCACTGCCCAAGGCAAGTCGTTCTGTGATCCCCAAAAATGTGCAGAATGGTAAAGGTCAGAGTGGGACCTGCAGTAGGGAAGGAATGATACTGTCATATTATTGTGTACTTAGTCTGTCCCAGGAATATGTATCAGAACTTTCTATATGTCTCAAGTAAGATTTGCAACAACCCAAAGAGATGTGCTTATCTAGGCTCTAAGTGCTCTAATGCTCTATAGCAGTAAGCTAGGACTAGGAACATGATCTACCAAATACTGAAACCACTCTCTTTCCAATATTCAATGCTGTCTCCAATTATAAGATCTTTAGAAATCATAGAACCATACTACCAAAATCACAAGTGGAAACTTGAATCCTGATTCTAGTTCAATTGTATTTTTCAGCATGGCAGAGTAAACACTGCTGTGTTTGTTTCAAAATTGGTTGGCCCTATTAAAATGAATCTAGAATACGCTTGTTATAATTCTTAACAATGTCATGTGCATCTTACTCAAATGACACTATGTAACAGTGACAACAGTAAAGGGAAACAGTTGTGTGGATCAGTTATTTCAATAAATATTTACTCTGCTCACCACGCTACAAAGCAGTTACAGATTTTTAAAAAATTCTGAGTGGACAGAATTTTTTCTCCTGACCTCTTGCTTCCACTTACAATACCTTTTGCCTGTATTCTGCCCGATCACACCATTATCATCAGAAGTTAAGATATATCATCCAAACAAAAACAAACATAGTCAGATAGTCACTGATACAACAGAGGGGCTGTTCAAATCTCCACAATGGAGGTACAATGTCCAGTCAGTCCCTAATCTCTGAGCACAGGCCTGCAACCTTACCTTGGCCCCAAACTCAGTCAAGTCTCAAGTCAAGCCCTGGTAACCGTACTTCTAATGTAAGTACAGGCCCCCCTCTAACTTGTCTTCTTCCCCCTACTTTCCTATTCAATCAACCTGACTTACATCCAGACCAGTTTCCATCCACCACTTATATTCCATGCTATTTTCTCAGTCCATCTTTTCTTTGGCATCCTGTGGGATCCCATTCTGTTTCATGCACACATTTTCATATAGCTACAAACCCCAACATAGCATTCTCTCCACTCCATTGTTTAGATGGAAATATGGTTTTCCCTTCATTAACATAATTCAGGAAAATCAATTTCCTGAAGATGGTGTTTTCTCTTCCTGGCCCCAATTCATGGAAGATCGCATATGCTCTTCAACTCCTTTGAAAAGCATTGTTCTACAGCCCTTGCACAGGGCCCTTCTCCTTGGCTGTTGTTTCCCCTCACTTCTTGGTGTAGTCTTCTGATCCTGGATGCCCCAGGCCCCCTTCATCTTTTCTCAGCACACTAAACTTGTATTGCTGATGGAAGACCTTGACCTCTCAGGATGCCCACAACCTCAACAACCATAACCTTTATCTCTTTGTTTTTCTAACCACCTGACAGTGGCTCTCAAAGCACTGTTTTTGGACCTTTAGTATCAGAATCTCCTAAAACTTGTTAGAAATGCACATTCTCTGACACACCTTAGAACTGTTGAATCAAAATCTTTATGGGTGGGGCCAGTAGTCAATACTCTTAAAAAAACCATCCAGGTGACTCTGATACACAAAAGATTAAGAAGTATGAGTGCAGAAGATGGCCACATGGCAGACCATGTCATTCACTAGACATGTAGTGTTTTCTACTCTGAGATTTCCCTCCTTTGTCTCCTAGTCACCTCTTTTTCCATCTTAATTTTGCTACTTTTTGGTCATGGTAAAACCTCTTCTGGATTCACCTTTTCCCAAACCAGATCTTAGTCATATCCATGATACTTCTTGGTTTGCAAAAGCCACTGAACTGGTTTTCCCTAACTTTGGATTTTTGATTTAAAAAAATGATGACATTGTGTTAACATAAAAACAAGCAAACAAAAAAGAAATTACGTTAATTGAATGTGAGCTAGCTATTGTAGGTGGGCTTGCTGCTAGTTTATAACCATGCTATTCATTTCTGTCAGACTTGCTAATTTTTCCTCACCATATTTCCAACCATTGCCTACTTTCTTCAAGACTGACATTTCCATTCATCCTTCCATGATTTCAGCAGATAAACTTGATTCTCACTTTATTAAGAGCAAAATCTTATTAAGCAGAATCTTATTAAGAGCAGTTCCCTGCTCACACTAGTTCCACTACTTTCTAAACCATCGTGTAGCTACTCCTTCTGAACCTGCAGTAGAGGTGAGCATCCTCCTCTCTAGCTTTGAATATCCTCCCTCATGACTCCACCAGAATATCACTTCTCAGGAATGCCAGTGGAATGTCGGGCTTCTAAGAAGAGACTTTCAAGACCATGTTTTGCCAGAGGGTAAAGGAGGTTGTCAGTGATTAATGGTGTCAAATGCCAGAAATATAGCTAAGATAATGAAACTGAAAAAAGGTTGTTTTGCTATTTCCAGATGATTGGTTTCAAATTTGCTATTTTAGTAGAGAGGTGAGGACAGAAGACAGACTGTGGGAGGTTAAGAGAACGATGTAAAGATGGAAGGGTGTGTACAGCCCACTAGTACCAAAAATATGTGGCCATGAAGCAAAAGAAGAGTAGAAATATAGTTAAAGAGCCTAGGAAATTCATGGGCTATGTTCTCTTTACCTCCGGTAATATTTGTGGAAAGGAAAAGCAGCTAGTAGGGAAACACAGAGTGAAAGCACTAAATATGGGATAATCAAAAGAGTCAGGTCCTATACGGGACAGAAAGGCATAAAATGGAGAGTAAAACTGGAGGGATCTATTCATCATGACTCTTGGTTGCTGATACAGTATAATACCATCTCCAACTAAGTTGGTCAAAACTGCAGTATATTGTCTCACATAGTCAACAGCAGGAGTGTGGCTGGAGATGGCTGTACCCATGGTCTGATGCTCCCAGAACCATTGTCTCATCCGTGGTCTCTATGCATCTGTCACACTGTTCCATGAAAATGAGTATCCACTAAACTCATTCCATGGGTGGTTCTTAGGGTGTATCTTTCCAACTTTTCTGTCAGAAAAGAAAACATTTCTCCTTAGCTCCCATTCATTGCCAGAAATCAGTAAGCCTGAATTTTGGATCCTACCTCATACCTGTCATAGAGCCTGGTACATATAAAAATAATATTTGATGCATGAAAGGATACCATATAGTGCTTCGAACAGTTGCTTAAGAAGAATAAAAGTGTAGGGTAGATGGAAACTGCCAATTCAATTCTACAGTCAGTCTTGAGCAGGATCAGTAGCATCTCTTTGACCCTAGCATGGATGTGAATATATATATAAATATATACACATACACAAAAATTTATAACATATGCCTAAGTAAATGAGGTATGTGTGTCTATATGTATATAGAGATATATAAATTTATACACACATATAAATTTATACATATATCATATGTATATGATAGAGTTACAGATATGTCATGGGCTGGGTACTCTAAAAGCAGAGGCTGATACTGTTTTGTGTGCAAGATGTTAGTTGGGTATCAAGGCCTATAAAAGAAAGGTGTTCAGAGTAACCACTGCTGTGTTTGCTTCAAAATTGGTTGGCCCTATTAAACTTCCAAAATGAGTCTAGAATCCTCTTCTTACAATTCTTAGCAATGCCATGTTCATCATACTCAAACCACACTATGTTACAGTGACAATGGTAAAGGAAAACAGTTGTGTGAATCAGTTATTTCAATAAATATCTACTGTGCTCACCATGCTCTAAAGCTGTTAGGGTTTAAAAAAATCTGGATGGACATAGCCTCCTCCTGACCTCTTGCTTCCACTTACAATACCTTTTGCCTATATTCTGCCCGATCATACCCTTATCATCAGAAGTTAAAAGACATTGTACAAACAAAAACAAACGTAGTCAGATAGTCACATGATACAAGAGAGAGGCAGGTCAAATCTCCACAATGAAGGTAGAATATCCACTCAACATTCTCTGTCTCTAATCCCTGAGCAAAGACCTGCAACCTTACTTTGGATCCAGACTCAGTCAAGCCTCAGCTCTGGTATCCATACTTCAGATGTAAGTACAGGCCCCCTTCCCTAGATTGGTACATGGCTTGCTCCCTCAACCCTTCAGTTCTCTGCTCAAGTGCCAATTTATCAGTTGACCTTCAGCAACTCTCCTATATATAGCAACTACCCCTCTGATTGTCACCTCTATGTCCTTACCCTCCTGCAGTTTTTACAGCACTTACCAGTCCCTGACATATTATCTAGTTGTAGTTTATTCATCCTGTCTGAGCCACTAGATCACATGCTCCATGATATGAGACTTTTTCCTACTGCTGCACTCCCAGAGTTGTTGGTGCTCAGTTAATATCAATTAAATAAATCAACATGATTGCTAAATCAAATAGTTGTATCAACCCATGAAACAGTGCTGTGTTCTGAAAGTATAAGAAAGCAATGAGATTGCCTTTTCCTTGTCTTCTATACTTTCAGGGATGTGCTCGCCAGTGGGGTTTTGTTAGGGTGATAGCTTGTTCCTGTTTTCATCTGCAAGAACTGAATATGAAACATAGCTGGATCCATTCTCTCGGTGAAGTGCAAGGTTAAAAGGAGTTCTTTCCCCATACTAAGAGGAAGATGTTTTTGACCTCTTCTTCCTTTACTTTCTCCTCCCTCAGCAATCAATGTTGATGGTGGTTTGGACGTCAAGTATAATATAGTTTTGACCACTGTGATATTTGAAGAAAAGGAAGAAAAAGCTATAATGACAGGTGTTTACTTCATCATCAGACGTAGGTTTTTTCTGTGTCCTGTAGAAAGTTTACAATCAACTACTTTCAACAAAAAGGTAGGCTATTCCCTATCTTCAACAAGCTTTCTTCTGTTTTAGATAATTAAGAAAGTACTTGTTTCAAGATAGCTTTGAAGCATAATACTGTAATAATATTCATTGCAATGGAATTTTACCTTTATGATAATATTATCTAAGGTGGCAACCGATCTCATTCCCCAATTCTCTGTGTCTCTAATTACTTGGAGGAACATCCTAACATTGTGATATTTAAGGGTAGGTCCTATGTGACTGGGATGTTAACAGACTTTAATGCAGAATCTTTGAGATTAAAATAAACTGTAAGCGACTGAGCTCAAAGCTAAAATAGGAATGATATTTTATATGACTCTCCACCATTTCTCACATTAGCATCAGCACCCTATTAGGAAAACGTCAGAATCGGACTTTCCCCCAAATTCCTAATGGTGAGACTTGAGACTCCTAGAATGCAAAGTATGTTATATGGGTCCCATGGCTAGAGGCAATCTAGCCCACAGGAGATCCCGTGGACTCCTCTGATCTCTTCTACTAGTGCCAACTAACCCTGAAAAATTGGAATTGTGCCAGGAGATGCACATCTTCCCTTTTGGACTCTAAGTTCTGAAACTCCAGATCCAGACAGGTGACAAGTAGAACCCTATCAAAAAGTAGCAAGGATTTACAGAGGTAACTCGTGATATAAATATATATACATGATATACTTGGCTAAAAGTGGAAATTATGTCCCTAGAAAACCAACCAGATCGGTGACTATTGGGAAGAGAGACTCAAATCCCACATTGAACAAAGGGAAGCATATGCCCCCAAATTAACAGAGCAGCTTGATCTCTGGCCTGTCAAGTCTTTACTCTGAACCCCTCATGGGTTCAGCAATAACTCGTTATCTTCCTTCTTATATTCCTTTACTCTGGTGAGGAGAGTCATTTACTTTGTGATTTGTCCCCTAAAAATAATCATAGAGGTATATCTCTTTATCACCTCTTTCCCTTCTCCCTTTCTCCTCTCTCTTTTCCCTTCCCATCTTCCACCTTCCTCTCCCCCCAACCCCATTTCATCTTCTATCATAAGCTTTTAAATCCTCAATCTTGATTGAGGTATTAGTTTTTTTTTTTTTCTGAATTTCAAATTACCATATTAAAACAACACAAATGTATCCTCTAGCAGTTTCTGTACCTTAGAAATCTGAGAAGGATATGGCATGATTCTTGACTCCGGGTTTCCCTGAACTGAAACCAAGGTGCCAGCTGTGGATGTAGTTCTCACCTGGATCCTCTTCCAAGATCACTGATCTTGGCAGAATTTGTGTCCTTGAGGCTGCAGGATGGAGATGCCCATTTTTTGTGCCAGTTTACACATGAGAGCTGTTCTCTGTTCTCAGAGCCTGGCCACAGTTCCTTGCCACATGTCCCTACCTCCACCACTACCACCACCCCCAACCTGTAGGCCATTTGCAAATCAGGAACTACTTTTTCCAGAGTCTCTGGAGTCTCTCCTTCTGACTTCTGCAATCATTTGAGAAAAAAACTTCCTTTTAAAGGGCCAATGTGATTTGGTCATCAACTATGCCATATAGCATAAAATAACCACTGGGGTAAAGTCCTTCACATTCACCACCCCAAGTATCATGCAGGGCATACCTATCACAGTTAACAGTTGCATACTTCATTAAGGTGGCATGTAATATGAAGAAGAAAATTCTCTATCTTTCTAAAAGATGACTCTGCCCTCCTATTTGAAATACCTTTTACATCTCTGAGAAGTCATGACTTCTTGAGTCTCTTCTGACTCTCTGATCACACCTTTCTAAATCTGTTGATACTTCCTCATCCTCCAACTTAAATGCTTGGGTTCCCCAGACTCTAAGCTCATCTCCTTAACTAAAACATTCCCCTAGAGACCTCCTCTTATCCAAGGTTTGAAGTACTGTTTATGTAGAACAGCTCCCAAATTTATCTTCATAGCACAGATCTTGCCCTTGAATTTCTGAATCACATATTCAGTTGCTTCCTGAATATCTCCATTTTCTATCTCATAGGAATATAAACGTTTCTGAAAATAAATTTCCTTCTGACCCATCCCATATTGCTCTCCTCCAAGTTCTCCCCAATCTCAGTACCAGTTTTTCAGGTCAAAACCTCATAAACTTCTCTAACTCTTCTTTCTCTTACATAGCCCAGATTCAGTCCCATGAACAAAATCCCTTGGCTCTCCCTTCAAAATATGTACAGAAACCGCCAATTGCTTTTCCCTGATGCTAACAAGCTACCTTGTCTAGGTTTTTTAAGTAAATGTCCAACTACCTTATTTATCTCTATCTTTAGTCCCTCTTCCCCATTCCACTCTGTTCTCCACACAAAGCTCCAGTGATTACCTTAAAACATAAAACCTATCACGCCACTCCTTTGTGGGAAATGCACCAATGGTTTTCCAGCTCACCCGGAGGTGATGTCCAGTTCTTCACTTTATGGTCTGATCCCTGCCCCTCAACTCTTGCCACTCTTATTCCTCAGTCTACATCCCCACAATGCTATCCACAGTGCCCCTCAGATTGCAAAGAATGTTCTTCCCACAAGATTTTTATACTTGTTCTTCCTGCTGCTCTTCTTCCATATCCACCAGGCTCACATTTTTACTACTTTTGTTTGCTCCTCAAATGTTAATAACATGAATTTCTCTGACAAGTTTATAAACAAATATATCACCCTTGGGACTCTAATCATGACATATCACTTCTTGATACATGAAGTCACCCATTGTACACTTTTATTCCCCATTACCATATTAAATATAACTTCCAGGACTAAAGGGACTTGATCAAATCACTGTTGTGTCCCAAAGCCTTAATTAGTATCAGGGCATAATTATTCAATGACTATTTGTTGAATGAGTGAAAAATGTAAAATTAGAGAACACAAATTTTCTCAATGTGCTATTTTTTTAAAACAGAAAATACCATGGCTGAAAGTAGAAGGCTTCAAATAACCTCTTTAAAGAAAGCATATTTTACCCATGTAACATTATAATGAGAACAGATTTCTTCGTAGAAGAAAGACAGTTAAATGAGCTGTGTTTTTTGGTTGTTTGTTTTCATGACAAGGTCTATAGAATAAACTGGGGTCACAGTTAGTCAGCCTTCAAGGAAATTAATGGTTGTCTTTTATGTTTCCCCTTTTTTCTAGAAGCCAACCTAGAGTTCTATCACCATGACTTAATTCCTATAACTCTTGCCTGTCCTGCCCTTACCTCAGCTTCCTAAATGCTATTGATGCTTCTAAATTCATCCGAAACACTGTCTTTATCACTGAACAATTTGCAACTCTCTCACTTGGCATGTGCTACTTCTACCTAAAGCATCCCACAGCACCCTATCTTATATGGCCATCACTAAGGACTTTGTCACCCATGCACCTCCCACACTTCCCAAACTTAGAGGGGACAGCATTGTATTATTTATCTGTCCTCCATAGCACTTAGCACCATGCCTTACCTAAAGAAGATGCTTGTCATATGTTTGTGGAATGGGATTAGATTGATTCATATTATTGCATTTAATTGGAAAATTAAGCCCTTAGCTAGCAGTCAACTCAATAGCCTCGGACCAGATTCACCTTTGCAGCTTCCTTTAAGAAAGCTGAAGATCTAGAGATTTTTGTCAGATATTAGGGACAGTCAAGAATGGATAGGGGGAAAGCATTCTCTTTAAAAGTAGATTTAACTCTATTGTCCATTTCATGCTCACTAGTTGTATATTTTTAATCTTTTATGAAATCTTTATGAACAGCATCTTCTTTTCTGCTCAAATGGAATATAACAATTCACCCTGGGCTGCCTATGGTCCTGCTATGCTTCCAGGAATATATAGTGAAAGGATACTTTCTTTTTTAGCCTTTGGTTTGTTCTTTCTACATCCTGTAATTTCCATCCACACCGGAGAGCCAAGTGCTGTGTGGGACTAATTAAACACTGTAATTATCCATGAGCTATGGCCCAGAAGCAGAGAAAAAAATCTAACACATGTCTGATTGTAATATCAGGTAAATACTCAAGATGTGTGACTGGCGAAATGCAAAATATTCTATTCATTTAATATTCTTGATGAATAGTGAATTAGTCTAATCACATTAGCTATTCTATTCATTTATTAGGTGAGAGTGATTAGAAGTGAATAGCTACAGAAAAACCCTCTCAAGTTGCAAAAATTAGACTTCTATAGTTTTATTATGTTTATTTTCAACTGAGAGTAATTGTCTGTAGCTTTCTCTGAGACTAGTCTACACCCCTCCCCTATCTTTGCCCCTTGACAAACTGAGTGCTGGTTCCAAGTGAAGAGGGAGCAGATAAGACATGTAGGTCTGGCCCACAAATTCTCCTATAGATTATATAAACATGTAAAAATATTGCATACAAATATTGCACTTGGAAAGCCTAACCACACTTTTTTTCTTTTTATTGAAGTATAATTTACATGCAATAAAAAACATAAATCTTGAGTCTACAACTCAATGAATTCTTGCCTCTAGACTTCCCCTTGTAATCACCACACTGTTCAAGATACACAATATTTCTTAGGTAGTTTCCATTGTTCCCTTTTTAGCCCAAACCCTCCAGTTCCTAGTCACAGCCACCCACTTCCCTTAATTAGCCATTATTCTGATTTCTATCACCATACACTGGGGCAGGCTGTTCCTAACTACATACATAGAAATCATACATACCCGGATTAATTTTGAAAGCATAGTATAAAGTCATTTTAACACAATAAAGCATAACAACGGGCAAAGTCCACAATCTTACCACTACCACCAGAAAAAAAAGTCTTAGGCATTAAAACTGTGAATTAAATTAATTGTTGCTCACTTTAAGTAATATATACATATCATTAGAAATTTTAGACATTATCGAAAAGTATTAGAGGAGGCACTCATGATCACCCTTCTTCGAAAGGTGTTCCCTCTAAAGCATCACTCCAAAGTGAATCTTGTCCAATGCCATCTTTAGATCCTTCCTCCAACCCTCTGCACTCTGCTCTGGGCTGGAGATTGACTCTTGTGGGCTTTCTGCTAGTCATTTGGGAATTGTCAAAGGAAGCACAACTGTAGATGGAAGGTCGGTGGTGGTTTGGGTGGTAGTATAAGTCCCCAGGCTCTCTCCCTGCTGTGTTGCCTTGAGAGGCAGCCTTCTTCTAAGCTCTCCACTCTTCCGAGGAGTTGGAACAGCTTCCTCCCCTGGCATCTTCAGACCTAGAAGATGGCAATTCTCTTCCCTACTTTGACTTGACCCTGATTCTTTCAGCGCCTCTGCTTGGTTTTCTTTTGTCCTTCCCAGACTTGCATAAATAGCCTTTCATTAAACTCAACTATCCTATTGAATATGCTATCTTCTCTGATTATCAACCATGTTTTAAAATTGAGTTTATAGGAAACATTTTTTGCATTCCTCATGAGCATAGGCTATAAACTATTTTGTGAGTGATGACTTGTTTGTTTCCAGAGAGTTTTTTTCATTAATCACTTTTTAAAATCAGGCATATTTACATCCTTCACACAGCTAATTCATTCAGATCACTACAAGTGATCTAAAGTCTGTAATATACCCTCTTGAATCTTTTAAATTATTTTTAACATTTGAACTTATTTTAGCCCTTTGCCCAAATTGCTCATTGCAATTTTGTCCCCAGTTACTTTGGAAAAGTCATTTATCTCTCTCAGCAAGTCTAACCTGGGCAAGCTACTCACAAGAACTTGACTTAAACTTCAGATGGGGCAAGAAGAAAAGCTTGAAAGCAAAGGTACAAAGTTGACATAATGCAGATTAAGGGAACCTCAGCATTTGTTGAATGTGCTGTGTGCCAGGCACTGTACTAAACACTGAACAGACATTAATTCTCACATAGTCACTTGCAGTTGTGAGTTCAACTTTACAGATGAGGAAACTGACAGGTCTGAGTTTAAACCCACTATTCTTTGGGTCCCAGACTTGCACCTCTCCCATCAAGGAGATGAGTGAGTGAAATCAATCTGACTCAGTGGAATTGAAGCCCAAAAAAGTAGACAACAACTAAGCTATTTTAGTGTCAAAATTTCTAAGTCCAGACAAATTGTATTAGAGAGGGTGAAGAAACTCAGATATGCTACCAGAGCCATTATCTTAGTTTTGAAAATATGGAAAGAAGCAGGGGTATCATGTGTACCAAGAAGTAGCAAAGACCTGAAAGGTAAGGGCAAGATTACTCCCTCAGGATGAAGTCACCTCTGGAGAATGAGGAATGCAGGTTACACTGAATGGGGGTCTTAGTTGAGAACTCCTCTTTCCCAGGCAGGTAATCAGTGCTGGTGAATGTAATTATAAACAAAGACAATGTTCCTGGGGCCATAGAATATATAGTTCTTATGGGAATTAACAACAAGAAAATAAGGAATATTTAATATGTGTTACAAGAATAAAGTAAACAGGGTAAGGAAACTACAAAGAAATAGCGAAGGGTATTTGCTTGTGTAAAGGGTGGCAAGAGTCTGTTCTCTGAGAAAGTTCTCTTCTGAAGAGAGGACTGATCCACGTGGAGCTGGGTGGATTCGTGTGAATATCCAGGGAGAAAACATCCCAGGTTAGGGAGCAGCATCTATACAGTTCCTGAGGTGAGTGTGTATTTCAGTGTCTTTGAGGAATAGCAAAGAGGTTGTCACTGAAGTAGAATGAAATCAACTAGGGGTAGATAAAGAGCATGGGGGAAATTCATCTTCCTTAATCTCCTGAAAACAGATGGTGTAGCACCTTGGACCCTCTTAAAGTATTTTACTTTTTACTTTGAGTGACATGGGAAGCTGTCAAGAGTTTGATCAGCAGAGAGATGTGATTTGACTAATGTTTTGAGAGGACTGTTCTGGATATTGCACTGAGAATCAGCTATTGGTGTGGGAAGGGCAAGTAAACAGGAGGCTGTGAAATAATCCACATGAAAAAAGTTGGTGGATTAGACTATACATGGTGCAGCAGTACAAGTGGTGAGAAATGGTCAGATTCTGCATGTTTTAAAAGAGTTGGCTTGGATACAGGATCTAATAACAAATAATGGGGAATAGATGATCCCAAAGTTTTAGAATGTATTTGTTATTTATTAAAATGGGGAAAACTTCTGAATAGAAGGTTTCAGGGGGAAATTATGAGTTAATTGTTGAACATGGTGAATTTTAATCATCTGTGGGCATCCAAGCAGAGATGTCAAAGAGGCAATGAGCTGTGAGTCTGACTTTTGGGAGAGAGCACCTAAATGGAGACACAAATTGGGGGGTTACCAGTGTTCAGAGGGTACTTAGAAACATGGGATTAGATGAGTCCATTTCCCTTTCCTAAACATGCACAAATAGAGAATTGAGTCTTCCAGTATTCAAAAATTTAGAAGTCAGAAAGATGAAAAAGAACTATGCAACAAAGATCGAAAAGGAACTGCCAGTGAGATGGGAAGAACCAAGAGGGAACAGTACTCCAGGGAACAATTTAAAAAGCATTTCAATGTCAAGGTCTGATCAACAATGACCAATGTTGCTGATGGACCAAGCAACATAGTGACTAAGAATCAACTAACTTTTGGCAATAGGAAGTTCTTTTACAAGTAGTGAGCATAAAGACGCAGCTGAATTGGCTTCAAGAAAGAAAACAGGAGGAAAGACTGTGGAGACAGAATATATAGACACCTCTGCTAGTGTGTTTGTTATTAAGAAGAGGAACGGAATGCTGGGTGGTAAAGAAAAATGGTTTGAGTTGGATGATTGGCTGATTTAAAGAAGGTGACTGTTCCATCATGTTTCAGATTGGCAGTCACAACCAGAAATATTGGCTGAATAGGGTGGAAAGCAGGAGATGAAGAGCCTAAATAGGAAGGGTAGTGCCAACTAGAATAATTCTAGCTTATTATACGGTGGTAGTTTTGCAGAGAATTTCATTAGAGGAAGCATGAGTGTTTTGTTGCTAATTTTTTTAATTGACAACTGTGTGCTTTATTTATACCTCACATGTTCTTATGAGTCATTTTGCCAGTAAATACTCATTTCACTAATAAGAAGGTTAATAAATAGTGACTTTACTAACAAAGAAGACTCATAAAAGTTATATGACTTCATGAAGTCCTCAGTTTGAATGAAAGCCAGGTCTCAAACTAGTTCTGACTACTTCCAATGATAGTGCACGTTCCACTACATCAGAACCTAGAATTTCCCTTGAATGTCTAGCATAGTGAAAGAGAACATCATATTAAAGTACCAAGCAAAGAAAAGCTCAACTTACGTCAACATAAAGATAAAGAATGCCATGTGCAAACAGTAATGAGACAAGAGAAAAGTTCTGTGGCTGAGCCCCCTCTGCAGTCTTTGGGGAGATGTGGTTTCTTCCATAATTAAGGATGAGGAGATCTTCGGAAGGTGTTAGTACTTGACAGAATTATAGAAAGGCCTGAGAAGGATGTGAGGGTGATCTAGCTGGAATATCTGTCACCCCATTGATCACGAGGGTTTATTTGGCTGATATGGTTGGCTAGGCGGTTGTCCATTTCCTCTCTCACCGCTCCATGTGTCTAGACCCTGAATATAAATGAACCATTCTTTGGTTGAGGATATACAAGTAGCTGTGCTCCCCTGCTAGAACCTCAAACAAGCTCTCAAGGAAGTCCTGAGAAGAATTAGCCTCCAGAGTAAGCCTGATTAGTGGATGCTGATGTTCCCACTTGAACTGAATACGTAGTGGCAGAATTGAGAAAAACTTTGGGTTTTCTTTGGGTTCTCAGATGCTTTCATGAGCATTTATCAAGTTCCTACCATGTAAACAGTGCAGACTTCATGCTTGGGAAATAAAGACCAGAGTTCAAGTTCCCAGAGGTTTCCTATAAAATGAATGATAGGAATTTAGTGTAACACTTCTAAACACTTGTACATAGAGATAAAAGATATATCTGCAGATATAGATGTATTTATATATCTTTATATATTTATTTTGCCAGTAAATTATGTATTTATATATGCATAGATTTATTTCAAGGAAATGTGCAAACTGTCTAATATGAAATTTGTATGGCAGGCCCACAAGCTGAACACTCAGGGAAAAGTTGATGTTCAGGTTCTTAGTAGAAAGCATTTCTCCTTAGAAAACCTCATTTTCTACTATTAAGACTCTCAACTGATTGGACAAGGCCCACCACATTATTTATGGTGATGTATACGTAAAGTCAATCAACTGTAGCCATAAAGCACATTTTAAAAATACCATCATATCAACACCTGGCATAGTGCTTGATTAACTGGGTACTACCGCCTAGCCAAGTTGACACATAAAACTATCACAGCATCCCACTCTTCCCACATCTTTGCTATAGAAGTCAAAAGCAGGTGCTTCATTTTAGAGATATTTGCCTTTTAGGATTGCTATTTTCTGATTTTATCATAAGCTCCAGACCAGGGAGAGGACAGAGGAGGGGCTGTCTCTGAGCCATTGTGCTCTTAAGGGTGGCTTCTAAAGGTTCTAATTCATTGTAATTAATTTTTATTGTGCAGAGGCAGAAGGCTGGCAGAGTGAAAGGGGGTAATTTCTCTAGTCAAAATAGCAAATAAGAAAATACAAATAGCCCCCCCCCCCCAACTTCTCAAGAGCAGATCAGTCTCCTTGTCTCACCTCTGTATGAAACCCAGATTCTACCCTGTGGCTATTGGCTCCTCCTTTCCACGGTTTTCCAGGATGCTGACCTGGTTTCAATAGCCCCCAGCCTCAATAGCTCTTTTCTCCCCCTGGCGTGAGATAGTGTTAAAGTCCTTGTCAATGAGAGAAAATAGATTTAGGGTGTTGAAACGGTGTCCCCCAAATGGCGAGGAATTCGCCACCAGGCTGGCTGGGAGCGCAGCCTCTCTCGTAGGGTGTGCTTGCAGCAAACAATGAACCGTCTGCTCGGAGCGGCTTTGTTCAGCATGCTGCTCGAGCCCTGCGAGTGAACGCTGCAGGCGCGGGTGCCAGGTGTTAAGTCTCCTTTCAAAGCCGCTGCTCTGGGGAACAACGTGGGAGCCTGCAAGGTGCTGGGGGTGGGAGGCTGGGACCCCCTTTAAGCATCTGCGCAGAGGGACTAGTGAGTGGAGAAGACAAGCCCCTGTGCTCTGAGGGGCGTTCTCTTTCTCACAGGGTGAAAGGCCAAAGGAGCACTTGGACTTCCTCGGCTTAAGGCGCCTTGAGTAATGACCAGCGTAGCTTTCTCCTGGAGAACTCATTTATCTGGGTGCCAGTGGGTGAAACTGGCTTCCCAAGCTTGAAAATTTAGATTTATTGGGTGCCAGAAATTGGACTGGACACCATTTAATAGGCCCATGCACCATGAAGGGGGAGTAAGAGTCAAAAGGGCAGAATGGATGGGGCAGGTCCATGGAGGGCAGTGAAACAGCAGAGTGATGAGCACCCCAAAATGTTCACTGCAGCAAGAAGGAGGTGCAAGAGGCCAGAAACTGGGGGTCCGAGAACAGAGTTGCGATCCAAGAAACCTGTGGCGAGAGAGAACTGGAGAAGAGTAAACAATGAGTCTCTCAAGTTAAGGAAGAAGCTTGCTGGTGAGATGAGAAAGAGAGAGACTGTTCAAGCCTGCACGAAGACAAACCTGCTGGTGGAAGAGGTGGATCGATAAAAAAGCCATTTGCTGCTTACAAAAAAAAAAAAAAAAAATACATGTATCTTGCTCAGCCTCTCACTCTGAAACAGAAGAAAAGCTTTGGGATTTATGGAATGTGGATTTACATAGAGAGGCCCCAGAATACGTAAATACTGGACAGGCTTCTAATGTGGAGAGAGAGGCCCAGAGAGGTGAATCTGCAGAAGGGAAAGACCAGAGGGAAGTGAAATCCAAGCCCTGGTCTCTGTGCCCCCTTCTCCATGTGAACGTGGGGAATTCATTCCCCTTCTTCTGGAGCTTCAATTTCTTCATTATTTTCATCTCTTTTCTCCCTTGGGCTCAGAGATGCAGTGTAAAAATGACTTTGCAAGCTTTGAGACATTTAAACAACAACAACAAAAAAAAAAACGATGTAATGCGACACAGCTGATGTGAATCTCTCACAAACGCAAATGTTCATTCAATATTTATTGGGTTTCTTCTCTGTGCAAAGCACTGCATTAGTGTTATCGCTGTGGATGTGCATGCCGGCACTTCATTCATTCATTCAATGAATATCTGGAAGTGGAAATAAAAAGGATGAATAAAATCTATTCCATCCCTCCAATACTTCCATTCTTGTGGGGAGAGATGGACAAGTAAATTCATAGACAGGCGGCCATAAATCTCACTGAATCAGACAGAGGAATCATTGCGCCATCCCAGGAGAGATGACTTACACACAAGATGTAGGTATCCAGAGCTGAGTGATCAGCTGAGAATCACATCTCTCAGTCAGAAACCAGATCTTCGGATTACACGTCTGTAGCCTGTACACAGGAAGGCATCTGGAAATGTCTGCCTCCCCTGGTGTGGATAGCAAAATGCTTAGCAGCACATACCTTGTAAATAATGTGAGCATGTATCATGTAATAATTATTTTTATGAGCCATTCCTCTTCTACAAGGACACAGATCATCACAATACCTTGCTATTTATTATACATTACTTTATTACTTTCCCTCAATTATGTGGTAAAATTTATATCTTCGCACATGCCCAAGGTGGTAGGCCCTGTGGCCCAAGGCAATTAGATAAGGCCTTAAAAAAAAAATCAGACTGTGAAGGAGGCAGAAGTTAAATAAAATTTGAAAACCCGCAACAGTCAAGCTCCATGATCTCCTATTTGCAAATATCAGACAGACATCACTACAGAATCAGTTCGTGTAAAAAGCTGTGGTGAAACTTTGCATCTTGTTTTTGTGGCAGGGGATGTGTGTGTGTCTGTGTGTTTCAAATATATACATGCATGCATCTATATAGTGTGTTTACACTGATATCAGGATACTGTACAAGGAGGGAAGCAAAATTACAAAGGTAATGCTTCCTTTCAGTGGTCCTTAGTCACTTGGTCTCTCCTCCCCATGAAACCCTAAATCACCTTCGTATCCCACACATAACCTACCCCCCAAAGCGTTAAGTTCTTAAGTCCACCATGCCTATGTCACCTTATCCCTTTCCTTCTCTCAATTAAACTTCAGCGTTCTCAGGATGTTTGTTGATGTCTAGTAGGTTTGAAAGGGCTTTCTATTATAAATCATATTATATGAATGACTATTTTCATTTAAATAGCTCAAATAGCATAAAGTTGAAAGATAAAGTCTCACTGATGATAGAATATGAGAACTGAATTAGTAACAGATCAAGGTTAGATGTGAGAGAGAGAAGCAGGGGAGACTTTCCTGATAAGGAAAGGTAAAACAAAGAAAGGATGGGTCTGGACTCCAGGGATTGTTCTTTCAACAATGCTACTTCCTACTCCAGATGCAAGGCACTCTGAATTAGAGTCAATCTCTCTCTTCTGTCCTCTTTTCTGTCCTCCAAAGGTTCTTGTAATCGCCTCAAACCAAGTGCTTCTCAGACTGCATAAGCTCTGGTTAGTTACGTGCTTGTGGCTGTCTCTAGCATGCTAGAGCGTGAGCTCCCCAAACCAAGGGGCCATGTCTCCCCAGAGTCTAACAGGATACCTGGATGTGTAAGTACCCATGTTCAATGCTTTGCAATGAAACTGACTCTTGTGGATATAGTGAAAAAATAAACAAAAGCCATGAGGAAAAGTCAAAACAAACTAAGCACCAAACTGAAGCACACAACTTTGGGCAGGAGGGAAAGGGGGGGAATGGAGGGGAAGGTGGGGGGGAGAATCCCTGGGATTACAATGATGTGAAATTTATATATAAATAAAGGGGGGGGAAGAAACTGACTTGTGAGTCAGTTTCTTGTCTGCAAAATGCAACTGTGTTCACACACCCACCTATTTATCTCTTTGTTTTTTACTGAACAACCTACTAGGTTAAGTGTTGTGGAAATCACACAGATGCATAATCTAGTAACTTACCTAAAACAACATTCTCTGTCTGCCAGACCATAAGGAAAAACAAAACGATGGTCCTGATAGTAGAGCTTGGGAAACTGTACATGCTCCCTGAGGTCAGGGGTAATTTTTCCTCCTACTTATTACCTGTGCGTTCGGATGCTGTGTGCTCTCCTGGATCTGCAAGGGTTATTTCTGCAGATTCCCCCAGTCTCCCTTCTCTGCAGCTCCCAGCAGATGTATTAAGTGTAAGCTTGGAACTGTTCCAAGTTTCCTCTTTAAGACTCAGAATGTTCAATATTTCCTGCACACAGCAGGCTGCTTTGACCTGGCATCATGCCAGGGACTCTGAAGGGTTCATTCCCCAAGCATCACTGGTGGTTGAACCCCAACCCCGACTTGTCCAGGATCGCTGGCCCTGAGTTGGAAGCAGGGACAAAGCCCCAGATGAGGCTACCCCTGCAACTCCCTCCCCTTCATGCCTAGTTTGCATCCAAGCTCTCCTGCTCTCCAGCTCTGTCCTGAGTGCCAGCTGAGGAAGTCCCATGACTGCCCCTCCTACCCCTCCTTCCCAGGAGGCAGGTGGGGCATCTGGGCTGCCCAGAGGCTCAGTTTGGGCTGGTGGTGGAGTTAGTGCTTTTGAAAGGTTTCCATGAAAACGAGCCAACAGCAGTGTGCTCTGTCCCCTGGTCGCTTGCTGGCTAATATGGAAGTTGACCCCATCTGCACTGTGTGGGTGATGAGACCCCATCTGGTTTTGCAGTGAAAACTACCTCCCTGTGACAGCTCAGGGCCTCCTCTTTCTTACAGCAGCAGCACAAATGGAATCCAGATCCTTCCACTGGTGGGCAAAGAAGTGGTTCTGAGGGATCTTTGGGAGCACTTCCATTTGGACCCATCATCCCTTCCCTCCCTCTTAATTAATTTGCATAATCACTCGCACAGCCTGAACACATGTGACACACTCTGGTCTCGCATTTAAACAGGAACCAGTTTTGTGCTTTATAAATATGATCTTTTCCTAACTTTCCCCAACCCCTCCCTCTGGTTGACTTTCTTTTCATTGAGTCTCCATCCCCTCCAGATATTTCTCTTTTCTCCAATCCTCCCACACTTAGTGGATTACATATTCTGTTGCAGCTCCATCAAATATCCACTTTCTTTCCCCCACTGTGTCAATTCAATGGAACAGGAATATTCCACCACAGAAAAGAAGGAAACTAAGATTCATCGAGCTTCTATGAGGCATCGGGTGTAGCACAAAAACACAGGTTACTACACTCATGAATCTTGCCTGTGGCCTCAGGGGCTTTGGGGACCCCACATGGTACTAGAGCACCTGTCAAATACATAGGCCTACGAAGGCAGGGAAAACATTATAAAAGTGGAATAAGTTCCAGAGGCCCTTGAAAGGCATCCAATACTCAGCCAATAGACTGTTTTCTTGCACAAAAGGTCACTGAGAGAATGATTACTCTCCCAGAAAGGAGGTTAAGTGCCATCTTTTACTGGCCTTTGTCATGCTGACCCCACTTTCCTCACATAAATCAGGATAACTGAAGGAAATAACCAGTTGGTCTCCTGCTCTGAATGCTTTGAATCTGTGGATCCTTCAATGATCTTATTTTCGTGGTCCACATCATGATGAATCTGTATTAAAATGGACTGTGGATACAGGTAAATGCCATCTGTATATTTTTCAAGTGATCAAACCCCTAAGTTCTTATCATCATGACTGGATTGGAGGCTCACATCATTTCCAGTCATTCTAGGTAGATATACTCTATCTCACTACTAGAATATGGTGCCCTCTAAGCACTCAAGTCCATGTTATTTGGAAAGACAGACTGTTACTCATTCTGTTGCCATCCTTACTGGAATCCCATTCAGACAGGGCTTGAGTTGCTTGAGCTAATGAGAGAGACCTTTTATCAAATCCTGGAGGCCAGCAGATGTGAGCTTTATGGGAAAAGTGAAAGAATGGGGGAAATTCCATCATGGTCATGAAAAAGCATTTACAGTAAACTCTGTTATCCATCAAGGAAGAGTAATACATTGTTCCGGTGAGTGGTGAATAGAATCTCTATAGATGTTGCATGGATTATCAATTTTCAAAGATTGAAAGAAACATGGAAATACACCAAAAAAGCTGCTAAATATAAATTAATCTTCTTTGAGGATTCTAAACCCTTTGCATGAGCCTTGCCTAGCAAGTGGGAACAGTCTGATTTAGAATATCATTTTTGCTCTTTGTTGGCAAAACAAGTTTCCTGTTATTGATCCTGTTGCTTTTGAAAAATATTGAAAGTAATATTCCCATACATAATTTGAGTTTCCGCCTTTCCACCTCTGTGTCCAGTTCCCCATAATCTAGCCATACTTGGCTGTAATCATTTCTAGAAAAAGACCTGGAATCTCCCAAGTGTACTCCTGTGTTCAGGGCCTCTTTCCCTACCCTGCCCTGCTGAGGTCCCCTGTGGTTTCTCTCTTGGTCTTCATCCTCCCCCCAAAGATGTGGCTGCTCCCATTTCAGAACTCCCACAAAGCTTTGTTTTCATCTCCCGTGAGGCAATTCTCCATGCTGTGCTCCTTGGCCCACGTGAATCAATATGGTCTTGGCACTTTTCTATATAGAGGAATTTTTTAATTGTAAATTATATATTGTATATAAAAATAGATACACACATATAAACACTAGGTTACAGACTTTTTAGTAATAGAACTATGAGGATGAAAATTTTTGTTTTAACATGCAGAATAAAATCTGTCATGTCATTTCTAGTCCAAGAACTTTCAAAATAGTAAAATCAGCAACACAAGTAGCAAATTATTTGTTTAATTAGTAACCCTGAGAGAGTGAAATGAAAATAGTCACCATGAGGCCAATTATTTTTTGTTCCTATTATTTTTATTTGTTATTTATTATTTTTAAATGTTTTATTTAATCATTTTGTTGTTTACATATTTGTGTGTGTGTGTGTGTGTGTGTGTGTGTGTGTGTGTGTGTGTGTGTGTGTGTAGGAGAAATTTGACATATGACCTCCCTAAGGACTTTGCTCTTCTCATTTGGTTTAGACCTCTTGATAAGAATAGAGGCATGGTACTATTGTCAAAAATGTTTTCATTAGGGATTATAGGTAATCATCTGTATTCCTTATCTCTAAATGTTTGTGAGTCTCCTGAGAGCAGGATCACATTTAAGTAATCTGCATTTCTGAGTCCCAGGATAGAGCTTGATACTTACTGGTCAGGGGAACCACTAGTATTTGTTGAATTAAAAAAAAAAATTATCAAAGAACACCTTGGTGCATTAACAGGGCAGCAAACTCCTAGTTGTGCTAGAAATATCACCAAAATTAAATCTCTCAATTTCAGCTGAAAAAAAAATCAGATTTTTATATTGGAAAGTGAAACAATAATATATGTAATCTTATTTTGAAGCCCAAATAATTTATTTTAATACAGAAGCATCATTAACCTATAATTTTGCAGGAAATTATTGGTTAACATTGGCCACTATATCATGTTGCCTCTATAGTTATAGGCATAAATTATTCTATTAGTCATTCAGTAAATATTACTAACCACCAACTATGTGACAGGAGTTATTAAAATTTGTAGGGTTGTAGCAGTAGAGTAAAACAAGGTTCTTCAAAGCATGGAGGTTATATTCTAGAAGAGGAAGCAGGAGAAGAAAGCAACCTAATAATAAATGTGATGTAGAGAAAATAAAGCAGAGTACTGTGAACAAAAGTGATAAGGCAATCACTATTTTAGGAAGGATGGGTGGTCAGGGAAGGTTTTCGGGAGGGAATAACTATTTCACTTAAAGTGAGTCTGCTTATGTAAGGGGAAAATTTTAGGCAAAAGGAGTGGTGTGTGTGAAGACCCTGAGATAGGACGATGCTTGGTTGTTTAAGGAAGAGAAAAGGAAAACTGCAGCTGAAGAGGACTGAACAGTAATATAGTTGGAACAAGTGGCAAGAGATGAGCTCAGAGTGATAGCAGTGAGCCAGGTGTAGGAACTGTAGGATATAGTAAGATTTGGATTTTCCTCTGAGTAAGATGAATGCTTCTAGAGCCTGTGGAGCTGAAATGTGATGTGATCTGACCTACATTTTGAAAGCATTACTATAGAAGCTATGTTGAAAGTAGACTGGGGTAGGGGGTGGTAGGAGCTTAGCCAGGTTAGAGGTGCTCAGGGAGTTAGGAGACTACAGACTGGTGACTTGAAATATGTGCTAAAAGGTGAGGTTGGTAACAAGTGATTGGTTTTTGCACATATAGTTGAAAGTAGAGTTTCAGGATTTGCTATAAGATTGTATAAGAAGTCTAAGGGGAAGAACACAAGGGTCTCAGCCTGACCAGTTAGGAGAACAATGGTCATTTATTGAATGGATTAGATTGTGAGAGTCAGTTTTAGGCTAAGGGAGTTCAGTTTTGGATTTGTTAATTTAGGTGTACACACTGACCCTCCAAGTAGAGATGGTTGAGTTGTCAGAAGAGACTGACGTTCAGAAAAGACATTCAGAATGAATATGTGAGTTGTCAGCAAAGAGTATTTCTATTAGTTTTCTCAAGCTGCCAGAACAAAACCCCCACAGATTAAGTGGTTAAAAAAAAACAAATTTATTTCTTGCAGTTCTGTAGGCTAAGATGTCCCAAATTAAGGTACCAGCAAATTTGGTTCCCTGGTGAGGATTCTCTTCCTAGCTTGTAGATGTAAACTGTAGATCACATATTGCATGATCAATTTATAGACCTTTTTGAGACACATATGGTAGCTCCATGTCCTCACATATGGCAGAAGAAAAGAAAAGAAGGCACAAATCCTATCAGGATGGCTCCACCCAATAGCTCATCCAAACCTAATCAAGCCCCGCCTCTGAACAGTTTCACGAGGAGATCAGGACTTCAGAAAATGAAGTAGGAGGTAGAGGGAGGCAATTCAGTTCATGGTAGTATTTTAAGTCATAAGACCAGTGAATCAAAGAGAAGAGAGGGAAGGGAGGGAGGAATGCAAGAAGAAGGAAGAGGATGAGAAGAGTAGTTTGGAGAAGGAAGCCCTGGAGTGGTAGAAGAAGAGGATGCAGACCCTACAGCAAGCATAGAAAAATGATTTTGGGAGGGAAGAGGAGAACTGAAAGCCCAGTGAAAATAAAGTGTCAAAGAAAACAGATGATCACCTGGGTGACTTGCTGAAATGCCACTGATAGACCGAGTGGGATGGGGGTACAAATTGATCATGCACTTGGTTACTGGTAGGTCATGGTGACCTTAACAGACCTTAACAAGAGTAGCTTTCTGTCGGGTATTGAGGTTAAAATGCTGATTTTAGTGGTTTCAAGAGAAAGCAAAATAGAGGTAATAAGAGCTACTAATATCAATCATTCCTCCATGGCATTTCACTGTGAAGGGGAGCAGGGAAAAAAGGCATGATAGCTTTAAAAAGCATTGCAGAAAGACCGTCTAGAGAGCACCACCTGCCTACTGAAAGTACAGCCTTTCCACACTCAGAGAAAAGCCACTTCGAAGGCTAATAGAGAGCTCTCAGAAGATATGACAATGGTCTGAAACCTTTAGCAAATGCTGCTCCATCCACCACTAAAACCACAGAAGATACAGGGTGACAGTCCAAGTCAGCAGTCCCTTTTCAACTAGAATGGTTAACCACCTCCTAACACCTTCCCTTTCCTTCCTGTCTGAGTCTGCAAGCATGATTGGGTCTGGCCACAGTGACAACCCACTGAATATTGTCGGAAACCCTAAAAGAAACCTGAGATGTAAAAAGGTCAGGAACCCAAAGTCAATTAGAAATTCTTATTATGAGTAAATGTCTGGGAAAGGATGATGGAGAAAAGAAAGAGGATTACGTGAAAATGGGCAAACAGGTATGAATGAATCCCCAGCTACCTAAATCCCAGAGCACTCAAGCACCCTGTGGCAATCTGGGACAGTTTCCATTATGTCTTCTCAATCTGTTTCAGTCGATGCAAGGAACATACATTCTTTGCTGATAAGTGTTTGCACATAGAGCCTGAGTTGCTTCAGTCATCTCTGAAAAGGAGGTTTAGAAGTTGGCAGGAGGTGACTCTTATACCAAAATGAAACTTTGCTGTTTGTTTCCATTTTACCCAACTGGGCTTTACTGAGCATCTATTCAGGCTGGATACCATGCTAGTTGGTACAAAACACACTTCAAAAATAATAATAATAATAATAATAATAATAACAGAACCTGGTTTCACGGCCCTCACAGTCTAAGTCAGTGATTCACAACCATGACAGATTCCACCCTCCAGGAGACTTGGCAGTGTCCAGAGACACACTTAATTATCATTACTAAGAGAGGGTGCCTCTGGCAGCTAGTGGGTAGAGCCCAGGGAACTCCTACAATGCACAAGATAGTCTTTAACTGGAATGAATTATCTGGTCTAAAATGTCATAGTGGAAGATTGGAAAACCCTGATCTGAGGGGGTTAACAGCACAGATATAAATAACTGTCATCCAGGAGGCTGTGGTAACAATTCATTTTTCCAGGGATCCTTCAAACTCTGTGGAACTGTGGCATCTTAGATTCAGCAGCTAGACCTCACCAGTAGTCTTAGGAATTATGCTATAAGGAAATCTAGCCTAGCAACACATAGCTATTTGTATGCATTGACATGGCCTCTTGGTGGTAACAGGCCTCTTTTGTAGACACTATGATACTTAATCCTCGAAGCAATCCTTTGTGGAAGCACTCTGTCTATTCCACAGTGGGAAAGAAGAACAGTATGCCTCTATTTTGGAAAGACATTCTTTCCAGCAGAGAAAGAGAGAGAGAAAGAGAGAGGGGGGAGAGAGAAAAAGAAAGTACGTGTGAGAAAGAAAGAGAGAGAGAGGCCTCATCCTGACCAAGCCAACAGTCAAGAGGACTGGCAATGATGGCAGGTGGACCAGACAGATGCCCATCACTATCCAACAGCTGTCATAAGCAGAGCTGGGTGTATTTCCATTCTAGATCAGCAAGCTGAGTTTAAAGACACAACTAAAATCTCACTGCTTCTAACTTGCAGTGATTTGGCTCAGATGTAGACCTTCTGACTCTAGACACAGAGTTTTTCTACTGAAAGATGCTGTCTCTCACCGTAGTAATAACCAGAGGAACTCTACTATGGAGATGACATTCACATAGTGGTTCTCACACACATTGTTTCCCACTTGGGTATTTCTTGAGGTAAACGCATGGAAATGAGTGGAAAATGCATTTTGGGTTTAGATGGGAGGGAGGGGAAGTCATCACCTGTATTTTTATCAGCCACATCACATCTCTCTATGTTCATACATAAATCATGGAGGCAGAACAGCTACAGAGCCACTTTGCATGGAAATGGAGTCAGACTAAAGGGTTTATCAGTAGCACGATACAGCACATTTATGTACCCTTAAAAAAAATCTCAGGGGAATTCATTCAAGTATGGTATGACTTTAAATGACCAAGTTAAAACCAAGCCACATGCTTTTATTTAAATACATATGGTCAGGTTTTGTTTATATATACAGAGCCAACTGCTGATACAAAGTGGTGCCCTATACATATAAACCAGCAGAGCCATTTTAGAACCCAGAGTTTGAAAGAGTCTATATAAATGTAAATTACCAACCAAAGGGAGCATAAAATCTATGGATGTGAAAATGAGACTATCTTTCCTCACCCAGCACCCATTGGTCAGGGAGGGCTCACATGATTTTCTCTCATTTGGGGAGCCTTTGGAGCATGGCTTTAGCTGGGTTTCTGTGTGCCAACATTTCGGCTGGCAGTGGTTGAGTGACCTGTGTTTCTTCTGTTGTTGTTTGTCAATGCCAGGGGTTTTCCAGACCTTGTGCAGATGCTGAGTCTTCGTTCATCCGATTCTTCACACCAGTGTAGCTTTTATTCTTTGGATTCTGCCACAGGAAGCTTCCAGGCATATTCTGGGAGTGACTTGGCTCAATTTTTCTGGCTAACGGCTAGTTAGCCTACTTTGTCCAGGGCCAGCATTGAGCTCTGGTGAGAAATGAAATGCTGTTGAAAAAGCATTAACTCTTTTACATCAGTAATGCTGTATTTCATTTTGGGCTCTGTTGCAGCCATTCTCTGAATGGGACTCTGGGATATTGAAAAATTCAAGTGAGCTATTCCAAACCTCTCCTCTCCAACAAAGGAGGATGGGGTGGGAGTGAACTCACAATGTGAAGGGGATTGATTGACTAAGAGAACGTTCACAAACTGCTTGGAGCTCCATACAAGAAGGCCCAGAAAAGAACAATCCAACTAAGTGAAATTGTTTTCTTCCTTTCCAACCATAGTACATTAATTGGGTACAAATTGGGCCACTTAATGCCAATTGACATTAAGCAATTTGCCATTTGATAGCAATTGAAAACCTATGCTTATGGCTCAAACCCTCTTGAATGTTCCAAACTGATTTCCCATCCTAAAGTGGAGCTAGATTTAATTTGATCTCTTCAATCTGTTCACCGTTATGTGTAAAACAGTGATATTGGGACCAGGAAGTCAGCCACTACCTGAGCAGTGGAGTGTTCAAAATGAAGATGCAGGGTCACTGGCAAAAATCCATTTTTTTTTTCCTCATTGTAATGATCGCTTTGGAACTGAGATAGCGTGGTCATTCTTTGTCATCTTCGTTGCTGTCTCATTGTCTTGATTTCTTTTCTATTGTGTTTGCCTGAAACCAGACAAGCTTAAAATTGAAAAAATTTGCTAGAACATAATATAGTTTGGTCCGATTAGGAAACTGAGATTTTAGGAAGTTACAGTATAAAGTTACATGCCCAGATAGTTACAAACAATCATCTAGTCTCCCTATTTCTGTGTCTTTTGAATTTTCTTCTTTTTCCACCTTCCAGTAAACCCCAATCAGGGCACTGTGAATGGACAGGTCATGAAAAATATATGTGTGCTTGTAACCAGCAGCCTGAGTCCTGTGTCACCTAACATCTCAGAGTCTTGGTTTCTTTAATAGTAAATAGTGAATAGAGATCCATACCTCTCACCGCTTTTGCAAGAGCTGGAAGAGCTCATTTGAAAGCACTTACAAACTGCAAAGAAACACAGGAGGAAAGACCATGCCTAATGGAAGCCTGGACTGGACAGGATATGGGACCAATGGTCAAAGAAACAAACTTGGAACAATTGGTCACGAGAACCACAGCACCGGGTATACTCCACCGGACCTGAAACCCAAGGAAAGGTAGGGATTACACGTCTAGAAATATTTGCGGATGTTTAGTATAACTGCGGTTAGCCTTTTGACTTTTGGGGCCTGTAACATGCAGGAATATTTGTTCCACTTGTTTTTCTTTTAATTAAGTTGTCAGCATATTACTTGAAAAAATTTTTAATTCTCCAGATCTAAGTTACAGAAAGATATCTAATCACTTATCTGAACAAGAATGCAAACATGACTATGACTCACCCTGTCAGTTATTATACTTTACAGTGAAATACACAGAGCCTAATCCTCTATTCTGCTGGCAATGGACCCAAATCTTTTGTGTAAGTGTTGGCAGAAATGCATGTCCTGAGCACTTTCACAAGTACAGGCATAAGTGGAACACAATATAGTCTAGAAGGCTTTCTGGGCCAGAAGACACAAGTGTTGCTTTCTGTTAGCTCTGTGGCTTGGACCAAGTCACTTTCCTTTCTGAGCTCTCAAGAGATAGACATGGATGCCAATGGAAGGAATTACAGTATCAATACCAGGATTAAATAGGATCTAATCATCCGGGTCTCAACTTACATGTCCCCTACTTGAAGAGGCAATGGTGGATGCTGTAGAGTGTCACTCAGATCCCCTTTGTTGAGATTGAATTATCATTTCCCTAGATGCTGAGAATATTGGCATCTGACAACTCATAGCTAGACCCTTTCATAGATTCATAGGTCTTATCCAAGAACTCGCTATTCCCCACCAAAGGCAAAAGTCTGAAGTCCAGTTCTCCTACCATCCCCAGCTCAGAAGACTCCACAAAACTACTCCAACACCGAATGAAATGCTTCAGGGCCTGAAGCTGTGCTATGACTATAGAACAGTCCAACTTCTCCTTCTTTGAACCCTATTTCCTGTGCTCTCCCATGAATATTCAGGAGTTCCACAGTAAACTCTATCTCAGAGTCATCTTCCCAAAGAAACTGCCATTTTTGGGATGGGCCCTTCCTGCTGACACTAAAACATTCTGAATCTTCTCTTCCAGTCATTCTGTAGCCCATTGCTCTTGTCATGGTCACTATTCTATATATGTTCCAGGAGGGCAGGGACTTTGTACCACACTGCTGTATCCCTAGGGTCTAGCGCACAAGAGACATTCAGTAAATATGTATTGAATAAAAGAATATCAGGTGTAAAGAGCTTCCAGTTAACTTATGTTTTTAAGAACTCAATTTGTGCTTCAAAAAGAATGAGGTTAAAAACATTGACAAATATGCTTGTAGGACTCATCCACTGAATTACTCATCAACAAATTAATGGATCCTGCCTTGGTTGACTTTTCTGTTTGCAAACGAATTTAACTGTCTCCTTTATTATATGGTCCTCAATATACTAAAAGAGTGTATTTGTGCATGAAAATTGTGCCTTAAAAAATTTAAACACAAACAGTGTGTTTGTAGACACCAGCAAACACCATTTGGATAAACTAACAGCTCAAAACAAAGGAAACAATAATCTATAAAAGGAGCAGATTGTCAGTTCAAAGGCAGGAAAGATTCATTTAATTCACTTGGAGTCACTTGAAGTCAACTCACGGAGGTGCCCAAGTCAAGTTTCTGCACTTCTCTGGTCACGGTATCTATCTTTATCTATGAAATGAGAAGAAAGATGCTTCCTATCATCTGTCTTATCTTTAAAATTCATTGTATTTATATGAACTGATTGATGCATAACAATGATATGTTAATGTCATAGGATACAACCTAGACTATACTACAGTTGTATTTAGGATAAGTTTAAAGTGCTTTGTAACCTATAGGATATTTGGAGTGAAAAGTAAATAGTCTATGTTTGATTATTTATTTAGATGTTGGAGTTCAAGGTTGTAATTAAACTCCTTTTTCGTGATGCTAGATAAATAACTGAAAGGCAGGAAAGTTTGAAACCAGTAGATGATAAAATGTGGGTAACTAGCTTGAATCAAGGGGATGGATTTGTTTCTTCAGCCCAAAGAGGCAGTTTTTCAGTGTTTCTCCAAAATTTGTTGAGAAATGGTGTTGATTCCCTTTCCTCAAATGTGTGAACAAAATGAGGACTTACCAATCCCCACCTGCTATTGTTTTTTATTTTCTGGGCCCAACTTAGAAAATCACAACCTTTGATTCCTTCTCCCCCCTCTCCTTCATAGTTTCTCTCTTCCTTCCTGCCCCATCCTCTCGCTGTGGTCAGTCTTCAAGGTTCCACTCTCTACCTTCTTCACTGTGTACTCATCTCAAATGATGATCTCATCCAGACTGATTATGTGCAAATGGATCCCATGGCAGCATATCTAGTCATGACATCTCAATTTATGAATCAAAACACCCAATTGCCTCTAGGACAAGTCTACTAACTAGCTCCACTTCCCAGAGTCATATCTAAATCGAACTGTTTCTTTATCATCTGTAGTTACCTAAAATAGTTCTTGAACTTCACTTTCCTCACTTAAATTGAGGGGTATTCATTCAGATTCTTGCTCCCTAAATCTTTGATATACATTAAATTCTTTCCCATTTTTCTTTTCACTGTTTTCCATGTGTGCATTTCAACTGCTTCCACCCTAACAGAAATCTTCAAAAAGATTGCCTAATCTTTAGCAATAAATAAATCTTGCATCACTATTCTAAGTGATTAGTATGAACAAAAGGAAAATATAGGCCTAAATCACTTGAAAACATTAATAAGGCAAGAATAAATAAAATTTTAGCCAAACAAGTCAAACAGTGAACAAAAATGACATTGTGATCAAATGAGTTTATCCTAGGAACTTATATATGGTTTACTATTAGAAGTATCATTAATATGTTATTATATTAACAGACTAAAGGGGAAAAATTAAATGCTAATACCCATAGATACTTAGACACTGGAAACATGTTTTAAAATGGTAAAATTCAATAGCCGTTTATAATTTAAAAGAAAAATAACAGCACACCGAGAATAAGTGGAACTTTTAAATCTACTAAAATCTTCCGTTAGAAAAATCTTTTTAATGATCATATTCTAAAATGTTTAGAGAAAAGATGCTGACATTCCAGCTATTGAAATGTCTGACTTTATAAGGGAGGCCCTAATAAGACAGTAAGAAAAGTCAAAGAAATAATAGGTATAAAGGTTGAAAAAATTTCAACTATGAGTATTTGCAGTTGATGTGATTTCCTACATGAAACTAGAGACTCTACAAGAAAGAATAATAAATTTAATCAGAACATTCAATAAAATTGTTGCATATAGTATAAACATACAGAAATAAATTACATTCCCTTATCATTTGCACAAAACATCAACATAATTTTACAACTAGTACTTAACAATATTCACTATAAAGTACTAAATAATTTATCTCACAGGAAAGAAAGAAAAATTTTAAGGAGAAAATGGTGAAATATTATTGAAAAATAGTTAAAAGACCTAAACAGGTACAAAGATGTATTCCAATTTCATGGATAAGAATATTCAATATCTTAAATATGTCCAATTATTTGCTACTGAATCTATACTTTGTAAAGCAAACAAACAAGCAATTTAAAAAACCCTCCAAAGTTCTGATAAAATATTTCTTGGAACTTGAGTAACTGAATTCTATATAAAGGAGCAAAGGACCAAGAAAAGGCCAAGATAATTTTGAAAAAGAGTTTCCCTAATATATTTCAATATTAACACTGAGGGGTTGGAAAAAATGAATGGACAAAACTGAAAAATAATAGGCGATGAGGTCCTAAAATAGTTCTATATATGTGAATCTTTCATATATAATGTAGTAGAAAATTTAATCAATTAGTGATCTATATTAGAAAGAAAAGTTTTCTACTTGATTTTATACCCATTTAAAGCCATGTATAATGGTTACAAAAATATAAGCATTAAAAGTATTAGAAAAACTATTGGAAAATATATTTATGACTTTGTGATGGGGAAGAACTCCTTAAAGACACAATATCTAAAAACCATAAAAGAAAAGATTGAGTAATCTGACTATTTCCAATTAAAGTATTCTGTTCTTCAAAAGAAAAACATCACTGGAGAGACTTTGAGTTATGACAAAACAAAGTTCTTTAAAAATAATTATAACATTGAATGAAATTGTCAAAATCAGCCATTTCAAGGCTGTTAATCAAAGTCATATAGCAAGCATATATTCTTGAAAAACTCTAGAACTTTGAGTGAAAACAGCAAGAGCCCATTTTCCTCAGCTGGGGTTGCTTCCACCCTTTGCCTCAGTTTAGTTGGTAAGACTGTCTTAGGCTGTTTTAGACTGGCATAAAACCAGAAGCTTTGCGGATAGAGAAAATTGTCTCAACTCATGATGGCAACTGGATGGGAGTGAAGAGCAAAAATCCGAAACTTTTCCAGCTCAACATGGTGAATTTTGTAGGTGATCAATGGGAAAACCCACAGCAACTTGCTAATTTGAGATTGCAGCCTTATTTGTGGTAAGAGTAGACCAGTAAGAGATTTAGTTAGAGTGTAGACCAGTTAGAGATGAAGAAATCCAGAAAATAAGCAACCCATAAAAGAACTGGGATAAACTTCCCACACAAACCATAGTAACTACTACAAAACTACAGAGAAGTGCAAAGGAGATACAAGGAGGTCTAGAGATAAAGCCAAGAGAGACTTGAGAACTAGTTGCAAGACTAAATGTTTCCCAATTCGCACACAACTCAATTAGCACATGGCAGAAGTCCTGCCAAAGCGGTCATAATCTCTACCCAAGTTATGGGTTTACTGCTAAGCAAGAGAGACACAGGGTGACCCCTAGGAATCCAGATAAAAAAAAAACCATAAATTCAAGCACATACCTTAGTGACCACATATCTTAGGAGAAACATTTTCTCCAGGTCCCCACCAACACTTGGTATACTTGGCATTGTTATTCCTGATAATAACTACTACAGCAGGTATTTAGTTGAGTCTAATGCTGGGTGGCATCTTTTCAGATTTTTGTTAGTCATTCGTGTAACTTCTGTGAAGTGACTATTCAAGTCAGTTTTATTCAAATTTGTCCTTTAAAAAAAAGTCACTGTTGATTTTCACCTGGTTCCTTTGGAGCCAGACCACCTATACCCCTAGAGTCTCTGCCTTCCTCTTGCAGACCCTACTGGCATGGGAGCAAGAGGTCAGTGGGCCCCCCCATCACATCTGGGAATGGGCAGAGAGTGACTTTCGGGGGACCCTGGCCATCTTAAGTGATGGCCTAGTACCAAGGGGTAGAGAGCCCCATGTTTTCACCTGGTTCCCTTGGGAGCCAGGCTGCCTATACCCCTGGAAGTTCTGCTTCCCCCTTGCAGATCCCACCAGAATGGAGGGGGGGACTGTCAGGCATGTGGGCCAATGTGAGGGGTAGGGAAAGGCGTTAGGGGAAGGAAGGGCATAATCACCCCCTCTGTATTGCTCCAAATCCAGTCAGTCCTCACCAGGAATAACAAAATCAATAATTCAGTGGTAGATATACATCATGATGGAGCTGAGGAGAAAGAATTAAGGCCTAGGACAAACAAACATGTCAGATCCAGGGGATAAAGGGCTGTGACCAACTATAGTGACAAACTGTCTTAGAAATATACCTACGAGATTCCCACAGATGGGAATGGCATTTCCAGTTCAGAGATGCCATCAGCGCGAGCTATGCAACTCCCACTTAATGGGGAGAGGAAAGCCACAGAGATGGGGGGAATGGCCTTACAACAAGCCTGACCGACCATCAGTCTGTGCCTACACTGATCAAGAAGCTTATATGTGAACACCAGCTGGGAGAAACACTCCCTATACCAGAGACTGAACTATAAAGCAAAGAAGAATCAAAACATATCAGAAACTGGTTCAGAGCAGAGGATCAGTGGAAAGGTGGAGGCACTAAAAGGGTACAAACATGCACGAACTGGCTGCCCGCAACAAAGATACATCTGGAAAACCACGTACAGGCAGGCCACTATGTCCCCAGGAAAACACGTCTATACCTGGCAAAAGGACATTGCCCCAGGAAAGAAAAGTTGACTAATAACTGGCAACGAAAAAAATGATGGAGTGATGGGGGAGGGGGGAAGGGGAGCACAGGAGGAAGGGAAGGAGGGATGAATGCCCAAAGAGCAAGAAAAAGAAAAGAAATGTAAACAAATCTTAATAAAAAAATTTAAAAATAAATCACTGTTGGTGGAGATGAAAAATAGTCCAGCCACTTTGTGAAATAGTTTAGCAGTTTGTGAAAAAGTTAAATACAGAATTAGCACACAATTCAGCAATTACACTGTGAATATCCAAAACATCTCAAAATATATATTGACCAAAAGAAATTTTACATAAATGTTTATAGTAATATTATTCATAAAAGTGAAAAGCTGGGGATAATACAAATGACCAACTGGTGAACTGATAAATAAAACTTGATGTATCCATACAATGGAATATTATTTAGTAACAAAAAGGAACCAAATGCTATTTATACAATATCACGAATGCATTTTGAAAATATACTAGACAAAAGATTTCAGATCCAAAAGACTATTATACATGTCCATCCTCATGATAGTTTTTAGAAAAAAGCAAAACTAGAGACTCAAGGAATAAATTTTGTGGTATACAGGTTAGTTTCCAATAATCATATTTTTAAAATTAACCATTATTGAAGAAATAAGAAGCTACATTATGAATTAAAAGATATTTGAGAACAATATCACTACAGAAGAGTTAGAATTAGAATATATATATAGTTGTGAGTGTGTCTATATACATTCTTACAAAACTAGAAATAGAAAATGCAATTTTGAAAACTTATGAACAAGCAGTTCACAAAGAAAATCTGAAAAAAAATATAAACATAAGACAATCAACTTCATTGTCATTAAGAAAATGTAAATTAAAACCATGGTGAAGTACCAACTGATGCCAGAAAAAAAAAATTTTTTTAATTTGATTCCACCAAATCTTGGCGAGAATATGGAAAACTAGAGGTCTTAAGCAGTATTCTACAGAGTATAAATGTGTGCTAGCACTAAGGTCAGCAAGTTGGTGAAATTGCACAATGTATGTTCCCCATGACCCAGCTATTATATTTACACACACACACACACACACACACACACTCACTCACACTCACACACACACAATTGTTACACATATTTCATAAGAAAGACATAAAAAAAACCCATTCATAATAGGTAGTTTTGGAATCAGAAAACTGCATTAAGTCTTACTTAACCCATTCCCATTCATCCTCTAAGTAGTCTTTTGCAGTAGTTCATTAAATCTCTCTCAGCTTTAATTTTTCCATCATTAAAATTGGGGTAACTTTACCTGCTGACCAGAGTTATTGTATGTATTAAGAGAAAAATTTTTATTTGAAATGTAGCACAATGCCTGGAACTTACTAAACCCTCAAGAAACATTCTTTTCTCTCTATATGCTGAATGATCCATTTCCTTAATTGACTAGAGGGAATTCTTTAATTCTAAGACAGACAGGAGCTTACATTGACAGCAAACGGGCTTCTTCAAAATGTTTAAACCCTATTTCCTCTCTTCTTCTGGAGCTTTACAAAGAGAGCCTATGCCATAACTCCCTAAAAATACCTCATTAAAAGAGGTGGGCAGGGTCACTGAGACGGCTACAAACTTAAGAAATCATTGATTACAGCCAATATCTCAATATGAACCTTCATATAGTTATGCTTGGTTGAAAGCAACATCTGTAATATATTCAAATAAGTCTTCATTACTTTTGAAAGCTAAATGTACTTGTACAAGTTCAGTGGGACACAATGATCCTCTACAAACATCCTTACAAATGTATAAGACTTAGTTTATCTTGCTACGAAAACCCAGTTATGTTAGGGAGTATCAAGTAAATATTTTAGCCCTTTCTCATTTAATTTTACAAGGAAACTTATGGCAGATGAAGTTAAAGTGTGACTGAATTTACAAGTATGATGGATCAGCCTTCCAATTACAAATGACTGTCAATCTAGAAATCTGGTTCATCTGGGTGAGCCAGATATAAAAAGAATGCTCTCAATACACACTTCCAGACCCATGGTGGGAATGGGAATTAGTGTCAGTGGTAACTTGGAGTGGAATAAAATGTGGGAATGGGACAGAGAGGCCTCAGTTTCCCTTGCTGTCTTGTTCACTAACCTGCTGTGGGATCTGAGCAGACCCCTTGCAGCTTCGAGATCATCGAAAACTCAGTGATCTGCCTGATCTAGACCTGGGATTCTCTTTCAGAAGGTTGTAAAAGTTGTATTCCAGTGTAAAAGTTGTGTTCCTGAAAACAGAGAGCTCTCATCTGTACCTAAGAAAGGAAGCTGGGCAAAAAGGAGGTGTGGGAAACAGGACATGAAGAGAGGAATTAAATGATAAGCAAAAATGAGAAATGCATTTTTAAAATGCCATTTAATCGGAATTGATACCTTAAATCAATACAATTCCTTTACAAGTTCACAGACCTGCAAGGGAGGATATCTATTTAATAACCCCTGAGCCAACAATTGAATCAGTTTCCTTCTTTTAAGTTTCTGATTTTTTTTTCTATAAAACAAAGGGCTTGGACTATATGGTTTTCAAGTGAAATAATTTGATGAATCTAAGTTTAAAGGTTAATTGGGATGCAACGTATATAAGCCCCTATGAACCTGGTAGTGGCTGAGGATTGGTTAAAAGTAGGCAGGGTTTCCATCTTCAGGTCTCCACTCTCCAGAGAGAATGCACTCCCTGTTCGACCTGCCAGACCTAGATGGTGTCACCACAGGGCTGCTGGGAAGTTCTCTGTTTCTAAATGAACTCCCTCAAGATGGGGGAATGGAGGAAGGTGCCAGTTTTAAGCTGGTCTGATATGATCCAGGACTTGGTAGACTTTTAAGCTGCTTGTTTTCTGGTAATTTGCAGAGAAATTAAAGAGATTTTTGTAGATGTTAAATGAGTCGAGTCCTAGGGAGGAACACCGTTTCTCAGGAAAACACACACACATACACACACACACACACACACACACACAAAGACGAGATTCATCTTGCTCAAGAATTATAAATAGAACAGTCAGATTAGATTCGGCAAAGGAATGGGGGCACCATGAAGGAGCCAAGTTCTCTCCGAATAAAGAGGCAGTGCTCCAAAGACTTCCAAAGCAGCCTTTCAAAGCAGAAAAAAGAAAAGATGGAAAAGGAGAAAACGCAAAAAAAAAAAAAAGGGTCCTTTCTTTTAACCCACAACTCCTTTCAGGCAAGAAGGCAAAATCATCAGTTCCTGAAAAAGAGATTAAAAGTAAATTATCACCCCATAAGGAGTCGTTCACTGTAAAAGGAATGAAAATAGTTTACTGCTCTACGGAAAATGCAAGCTGCTTCCAAACTTTAGGTTAAAAACTTGGCAAAGGGAATTTGGCCTCCCTGTACGCCTGTGTTGGAGATGTTTATCCAGCGGATGGAGATATTGAGATGGGCCTGGTTTTCAGGTTTGTTTTTTTGTTCCGCATAAGGTTCCCATCAGATACAGTCTGCAAACTGGTGCAAACCAAGAGGCTGCTGCAGGAGAGGCCCCGATTTCACTGCAGCGGCCTGGGCCTGCTCGGGACTGTGCCTGGTATGAACAAAGCAGTAATGCAGAGACCAAGCTGAAAGCAGGGCTGGGAGCTGGTGGAGAGCATGCTGGCTCCTAACTCAAAAGATCCTTCCAGGTCTGCTTCCAGTATTAAATACCATCTGGCCTTAGACGAGTTACTAGACCTCTCTGAGTTACAGCTTCCCCATCTGTTCTTCAGTGAGTCTGGCTTCCACCTACATCTCAAGGTTGTTTTAAGGGAGTAATATAAAACATAAGTTCCGTAGAAATGCCATCAGTAGTCTAGGCAAAAACAGCTTCCTTCAAGAGGACCCTAAGCGCTTTCTACATAACCACAGATAAGGGGGGTTGCACAGTCACATTATATATTTCCTGTTCTCCACAGGATATCACCTAAATACTTCCAGTCTTCCCTCTTCTGAAAGAAAATCCACAGAGGCAATGAAACCCAGAGACTAAGAGCATGGCTATATGGATAGAAGACAAGCTAGTGTTTGAATCCCCTGTTTCACTCATTAGGGATAGAACACTGAAATTTTTTTCTTAAATTTCTTAAATTAGCTGTATCTCTATTGACTTCAGAATGAAATGGGGGAAAGCTGATCTCTCCCATTTGCTGGGAGGATACATAAGAAGAGAAAATATGTGCCGGTCACAAGGTATGTGTTCAGTATAGTATTGATAAAGGCTATTGTTTTTAATTAACCTGCTACCATGATCACCAATTTAACTTTCTCTATGTTAAATCAAGCAAGTAACCCTTGACTTATTGGAGCTACAATTTAAGTCTTTTTTGTGGAGAATATCTCCACAAATAAGCAGATAGACTAGGTTTCTTATTGTAATACATGGATATATTTCCACTTCCAGGAAGATGGAATAGGCATGCATTCCCTTACGACTCTCATTAAATACAGCAAAAATGTATGGGCATTATAATTAAAATCAACATAAGTCTCTGAAAAGTAAAGAGAAGGTAGACCAACTAGGCACCTCAGTATCTAAAGAATAACACACTGTTGAGTTCCCTGAATTTTCTTTCTTTTCTTTAGATATCCCAGACTTGGAGCTCAAGAAGTCAGTGACAGAAATGGCGACAAGCACAGATTAAGAATAGTCTCAACAAAAGTCTGTTCTTCCGAGTCAAGTGACCAAAAATAGGCAGCCTAGAAAGATAAAAAACTTTTAGACAATAGTCACTCTACTCTTGCTGAAAACCACAGAAAACACAGTGGCACTATCCTACCCCTGCCAGCAAAAACCAGTGGGGAACCTAGACTTCTATCCCCATCAGGGTATAATGAGACACCCATCACCATGATCAGGTGATGGTGGAAAATGGATCTAGTAAGAATTCTACTTCAGTGGCTATGGTCCTCCCTTCTCACCCAAAACCAAAGTCACCTTTCCTCCTTCCCACTGAGGTAACAACAGAGGAGGACAGTGGCAAATCAGGACTTTTACCCCTGCCCAGTTGTAATGAAGATACCCTTCTCCCCAGGTGTCAGGGTGGTCAGATGGGGAGCAATAATAAGGCTATCTACCTCTCCAAGTAGATAGTTATCAGTGGAGGCCTAGTGGGCATATGGAAGTTCTGTCCTCATCCAGCTATAACAAGGAATCCCCTCACACAGAACATCAATAGAGGTTCAATGAGAACCTATATATCTACATCCACCTGGCAGTATCAAAAGAAGATCCTCCTTACCTGCTTTGGAATAGTATTAGAGTAAAAGCAGAATGTTGAAATAAAACACAAACTATCATAACATCATATAAAAATTTAAATCAATTGAAAATTGTTCATTGTAATACCAACCAGAATTGATTGTAAAACCCCAAATCTGACATCATTAGTGAATTGCACCAAACATTTAAAGAATGTCAGTTCTTCTCAAATTTTTCCAAGAAAGTATAGAAGAGGGAACACTCCCTAGTTTATTCTTTAATGCTAGCTTTGCCCTGATACCAACATCAGACAAAAACATTACAAAATTACATACCAAAACCCCTCATGAACATTGATGTAAAAATTCTGGCAAATTAAATTCAGTAGAGTATATAAAGGATTATACACGATGAAAAACCCACAAGGAATACATATTCAATGATGAAAGACTGAAAACGTTTCTTCTAAGATCAGAAACAAAGCAAAGGTACCCTCTTTACTACTTATGTTCACCAAAGTATTAAAAGTTCTACCCTAAGCAATTAGGCAACAAATGGGAATAAAAGACACCCAAAACAGAAAAGAAAAAGTAAATCTCTCTTTTTTCACAGGTGATGTGATCTTAAGTGTACAAATTCCTCAAAATTCCACATCAAAATGAAATTGTTAAAACTAATAAACTGTGGCAGGATATAAAATCAGTACATTAAAACCGCTTGCATTTTTCTACACCAACAATAAATAATCTGAAATAGAAATGAAGACGACAACCCATTTATAATAGCATCAGTAAGAATAAAATCATGAGGTACTGGCTTAATCAATGAGGTAACAGAATTTTACAATAAAAAATACAAAACATTGTTGAGAGAAATTAAAGAAATACATAAGCAAATGGCAAAATGTCACATATTCATGGATTAGAAGACTTAATCATATTGAGAGCTATGACCCAGAGTGATCTACAGATATAATACAATCTCTAACAAAATACATTTTTTTTTTTTTTGCTGAGGTAGATAATTGAGTCATGTGGACTCTCAAGGAACCCTAACTAGCCAAAACAATCTTGGAAAAGAACAAATTTGGAGAATTTAGAATTCTTGATTTCAAAACTTACAACTTGTACATTTGATAACTGACATGAAATGTCTCAATCTCTTAAGAAATAGAAATTACCACAGTTCATTTAATGTGCAGTGGATAATCTGGATATTCTTTACAAATTTAAATAAAATTAAATTTATATCCAAGAAACTCACCAAAAATAAACATCAAGGTCCAGTAGTTTTACTTAAGAATTTTACACAATATTTAAGGAAAAGTAAACATGAATTCTACAAAATCTCTTCTAGAAAGAACATTTCACAGTTTATTTTATAGCCCTTATCTCAAAATTAAACTCCATAAAAAAATCACATCTCAAGAATATGAATCCTTCACAAAATACTGTCAAATACAATTCAGCAATTATATAAAGAAATACCATGTCCCAGTATAGCTTATTCCAACTATGCAATGCAGGTTCATTATTGAAATAGCAATCATTACATCTGGTAATATAATGCAATCAATCAATTATATTAAGGGACTATAAAAGTAAACCACATGATCATATCAATCAATTAAAAATCATTTGCTAAAACTCAATATCCATGTATTATTTTTCTTAAAAAATTCTCAAAAAAAGGTAATGAAAAGAACTCCCCAAATTTGATGAAGACCAGATACAACAAAGTTATAGCTAACATTATATTTACTTGTAAGAGACTAAATGCTTTCATCCTAAAACCAAAAATAGAGTAAAGGTATCTGCTCTCCAGTTTTAAGATAGTGCTAGAAGTTCTAAATAATGTAATAGGCAAGAAAAGGAAATAAAAGACATACAAACTAGAAAGGAAAAACTGTAATTGTCCCAATTGGCAGACAGCATCTAGTTATACAGAAAATCCAAAAGTATATACTCAAAAAGAAATCTAGAACTAATAATTAAGTTCAGCAAAATTTTAGGACATAAGGTGAATATATAATACACCTATTATATCTTATAAATAGGTTTTATATTTCTATATGCTAGCAGTGAACATGGAGACACTGAAATTATAATACCATTTACAATCACTCAGATAAAACAAATACTATGTGCAAATCAAACAAAGCATGTATAGGATTTGCATGTTGACAACTGCAAAAACACTGATGAAATAAAATCAAAGAAAATCTAAATAAATTGAGTGACATATTGTGTTCACATATTGAAAGATTTAACAGAGAAAAAGATGTCATTTCTCTGTAAATTAACATACATTCTTAATGCAATTCATATCAAAATTATAGAAGACCCTTTGTAGATTTGGACAAAATAATTCTAAAATTTATATGGAAAGGTAAACTAAAATAGAACAATTTTGAAAAGGGTGAATAAAGATTCAGTGTACCTGACTTCAAGAGTTTCTATATAGCTGTAGTAATCAAGACTGTGTGGTACAAGTGGCATGACAGATATATAGAACAATGGAATAGAATAAAAAACCAGAAATAGACTTACACAAAAATTCCCAACTGATTTTGACAAAAATGCAAAAGCAATTCAATGGAGGAAAGACAGGCTTTTCAACAAATGGCACTAGAGCAATTGCACCTCTATAGGAGAGAAGGAGGAGGAGGAGCAGGAAAATTTCAACCTAAGTCTCACCTTTTAAACAAATGAAATTAGACTTAAACATAAAAAGAAAAACTATAAAACTTTTTTCTAAAGAGAATATATAGATGTCAATAAGCACATGAAAATAGACTAGCTATTAAGGAAATACAAGTTAAGCCACAATGAAATAACTTTATATACCTCACCAAATACTAGTGAGGATGCAGAATAACCGAATCATGCATGTATTGCTGGTGGGAATATAAAATGATCCAGCCTCTCTGAAAAAGAGACTACCTATGAATCAGAAATTGCATTCTTAGTGTTTATCCCAGAGAAAAGAATACTTACACACACACACAAAAAAATCTCCATACAAATGTTTATTTCAGCTTTAGTCATAATAGTGAAAAGCTGGACATAACCATGAGGTCCTTCAGCATATGAATAGTTAAACAACCTGTAGTATATCCATATCATGGAATACTACTCACTAATAAAAAAGGAAATATTCACTGATACAACAGTGACATAGGTGAAAGTTCACTACTATATATATAGTTTATATATATACTATATATATAGTATATATATAAACTATATATATACTATATTATATATATATTATATATAGTATATATAATATATATTATATATTATATATTATTAATATATAATATTATATATTAATTAATATATAATATATAATATATATTATATATTATATATAATATATATTATGTATAATATATATTATATATTATATATATGATATAATATATATAGTATATATATTATATTATATATAATATATAATATATATATACTATATATACTATATATAGTATACTAATATACAGTATATATACTATACTAATATATAGTATATACTATAATTATACACACTAATCATAAAATATAGTATATACTATATGATTCCTACCATGACAAAATTATAAAAGTGGAAAATAAATCAGTGATTGTTAGAAGTAGAAATGTAGTGAGCGTGGTTAAAAAGGATGGTATAAATGATTATTGGGATGATGGACTTGACAATGTCAGTATATTGTTGTTATGTTGTTATGTTGCACTATTATTTTGCAAGATGTTACTATTGGGAGAAAATGTACCAAGAATATATGGGACCATTCTGTATTCTTTCCTACAACTCTCTATAAATCTACAATTATGCCAAGAGTAGTTTAAGTCTTAAAAATTATATAATCATTTTAGAAAATATTTATGTAGAAACATATACAGAAAACTGATAATCATGTATATCCACACCATTCAGAAAGAACAACTTTATAATCTCAGACATATCAAACCTTATTCAGAAATCTTTCTGAGCATTTCAAAGAAATATAATTTAAAGGAATAATCTTATGTGCCCCATCTTCTCATGATGGAAATTATTTTACATCAGAAATTCTCTCTTCTCCTAGAATGACCTATAGTATTCAGGGTTATCCAGACAAACAGAATCAATGCAACATTTATATCACATCATATTAATTATATTATTATGTATTTGTAATACATTTATCATATTATATATAATATACACTTAGTATATATTATATATGAATACCATGTCATCTATCACATCAGATCATATCCTATCATATGGAATTAGCTCACATAGCAATGGAAGCTGAAAATTCTCTGCTGGAGAAGAGACACAAGAAATCAATGGTAGAATTTCAGTCCAAAAGTCAGCAGAGTTAAGACTGAAGAAGAGCTGATGCTAAGTTTGAGTGTGAAGGCAAGAAAAGACCAGTGTCCCACCTATAGGCAATCAGGCAGAAGGAGTTCTCTCTCACTTGAAGGAGGGTCAATCTTTTCTAATAGAACTTCTACTGATCAAATGAGACCTATCCATATTAGAGAGAGCAATTTGATTTATGAGTCCCTGGATCAAATGTTAATCTCATCCAGAAACACCCTCATAGACACACCCAGAATAGTATTTAACCAAATGTCTAGGCACCCAGTGGTACAGTCAAGTTGGTACACAAAATCATACCTCATATGTCTTGAAGCCATTCTCCATTTCATCAGCAAATCACTAATCTGCTTCCGCCAACACTTTAGCTAATTTCCTGAAGAATTTCTCAAATTCATTGTTTTGAAGAACTAATGAGATAGTAGCAGGGGTACTTGATAGTAGCTATAGTATTTTTCAGCCAACTCTCTGGAATATATCCTAAGGCAGGCATAAAATGGTAAGACCAGACTGAGACAATGCCAAAGAGAATGGGATGATAGTTATGTGATGTATGAGATTAGCATATGCACCTGTATGCATATGGCATATGTGCACACAAAAAAGCTATGGCATATGCACCTGTGTGCACACAAATACACACAGGGAACTTGTAGCCTGTTCTACCAGTTTTTTGTTCATTTGTCTGTGATGAACTACTCAGTTTGGGTAATACAGATTAATATTGGAACATTTTAGATGGATTTATTCTACAGAAAAATTATTTCTGTCAACCTGTGTCTCAACCTCTCCAACTGCAAAATGGGCACCTTTGCTCTCTTTTTGGCTCATAGAAGTGCCGTGAGATTTCTATAGCACACCAACTCCTCAAAAAAAAAACTTATATAAATAAATCATAGGCCACTCTGTAAAAAACAATGTCAAGTTCATTAATCATCCATATCCTTATGAGACTCACTGTAAATATTTAATATAGTTAGACAAATGGCTAGCAATGTGAAGATTCAGCTTACAATGAGTTCAAGGTGAAAAGAACTCATAAAAACTAATGCAAATGAAAATCCTGATAAAGTGATTTTGTTTGGGCTATATAGTTCTGTTCCCCAGACTAACTTCCCAATGGTATGCATTTCATCACACATTCATCTGTTCTCTAGCAATGCTACTCCTAGTATTCATCCAAAATAAATAAAAGCATGTGCCACACACACACACAAAATTACACAAACATATTAGTAGCAGCCTTACTTGTAGTAGTCAAAATCTAGAAACAAGCCAAGTGTCAATTAACATGAGTGGATAAACAAATTGTGGTATAGTTGTACAATAGAATACTTCCTAGAAATAAAATAACATATTGTATATATAAAAATAATATGTAATATAATTACATATTGACAATAATTATATATTTAACATCTGTAATTCTATATTATGATATGACACATAATATAAAGGAATTATATTAGACACAGGCAACCACATGGATAGATCCTCAAATCATGTGCAGTAAAAGAAGCTACACTCAAAAGAGTCCAGAATACATAATTCCATTTCGATGAAGTTGAGAAATGCAAAACTAGCCTATCATGAGAAACTGGAACTGTAATTCTGTCTGACAGTTAGTAGAGATGGGATTAGAGTTGGTGAGAAAGAAATTAACTGGAAATGGAAACGAGGATTGCTTTCTCAAGTGTTAGAAATGTTTCTGTCTTATTTGGGAGAGTAGTTCCACAAGTGTGAAGAATGACTGAACTCATCAAGCCCAACATTCAGGGTGTGTGTAGATCATCATATGTAAATGTGTACACAATAATTGTTTTTTTTTTTTTTTCTTTTAGACCCACCCATAGTTGTCAGACCCACCCATATCCAGGGAAGGAAAACTTGAAGAACTGCCTATATTAGAAAGTAGCAACAGGAAACAAAATCGAGTTTTGTTTTGATCACATCCTTTGATCCTGCTTGTTGAAGTTATCAGCTAAATGAACTACTTATTTTGACCAAGAAAGGAAGAAAGAAAGGATAATCTGATACCTTCACTGATTTTTTCCTATTTAATACACTTACTTTCTTTCCCCTAACTCCATTGTTCTATCTACTTATCATTTCCAGAGGACACCCTATCTCCTTCTATCACAGGTGTCTGATGCTCCCATGGACAGCCAGAGTGATGTGCTGAGCGGGAACAAATATCTAGAGCCAACAGTAGATGACATAAGACAATATATCATTGAGGGTTGATTTGGTACCTGTTCTAAGAGCCAAAATACAGAAAAATATTTTCCTAGAGAAGCTGGGGGAAAGTTTCACTTTACTTTGGAGAGCTGGGAGAATTTTTGATTGGTGGAGGCATAAAAGAGAGTAGTTCCACAAGTGGTATCATAATAAAGGTATGTGTCAGAGAAGCAGTAAGCATGTTGGGGAAATAAAAATAAGTATTATAGCTACCCCTTGTTGAGTGCCTTTTGTTTGTTGGCAACTTTCCATCTATCGCCTCATTGAAACTTCAGAACTTTTCTTTGTCATACAGGTCAGAAAAGAGAGACAAAGGGAAGTAGAGGCCTGGCTCAGTTTCTCCCAGTTAACAAATGCAGAGCAGGACTACGAATCTAGGCCTACATCTCATGAGTTGGCAGGATGCACTGGATACCAATTGCCCCAGGTTCCTGCAGATGTGGGGCACTGGGGCATTGACGGCCTTTTAAAGGCAAGATAGCAATCAACTCATTAAAACAGATCAGAGGGGGTTAGAAACATTGAGGTGACAGAATGAAAAATTGGGGAACCAGAGTACTGAGAACTTTGAGGAACCAGTTCAAGAGTCATTATTTTACTGTTGGTACAGAGGAATCATTCAAGTTCTTCGCGCCAAGCTACACGAATGTGAAGGAAATATTTTAAGAAGATTGCTGTAGTTGTGATGAATAGGATGAGCAGGGACCAACCCAGAAGTAGCAGGTAAGAGGATATTAAGATGTGTTAGTTCTTACCAGGGATCCTGTAAGGGTCTTAGGGGAACAGTGTGAGAATAGAATTTTTAAAATACTGACAAGACATTCTAAGAAGAATGTACTCAAAGCTTAGTGTCTAATAGGATGAAGGACTGAGAAAAGTGGGCTAGGAAAAGAACAGAGAACTCTGGGGATCAAGATGTGGTCCTGGGAAAGACAGTTTCATTAAAAGAAGTTAGAGGGGAGAGCTGGAAGGATAAAAGGGCCCAATAAATTTGGGCTTTAAAATCTGGTAGGATGGACAAATGTAGTGATACTTGCATGCCAAGATAGAAGAAGAAAAGGGGCTAAGACCAAGGAATCAGACATTGGGCATTCTAGTAGACTGGCTAAGGAGTCCAAGCAGATCATGATTTGACACCTACCCAGACCTTAACTTTGGTTCTTCTTCTAAAAGTAAAATAATTCATGTAGGTGATTTACAGGCTTGATGGGAGAATTAAAATTCACAGTAGTAAGCACTCAATACATGTCAGCTCTGATTATTGAGGAACGCATATATTTTGAGAAAAAGAAGGGGAGGGGAGGCATGGAAGACCCACATGAGAAATCAGAGAAATTTGGAATAGATAGAAAAATGGCACATGACAGATGCCCAGGGAGTTCTAAGGAGAGGTTTATAAACAAAGGAGAGCGAAGTCAGAATGGGCCACAATCATCAATCAGCAGACTGAAGAAGACAGAGTTAGTTGTCAAGGGCTTCAAGGGACACTGGTTAATGCCACCATGGAGACAGTCAACATAGACATATAAGACAGATAGTACATGAAAAGAGAGAGAAAAGAACTAGAAAGAGAGCGAACTCAGATTTACCACCAACATCGAGAAGATTGGACTATGACTGAAAGCTGCAGTAAACCAAGTATAATTGCAGTGAACAAAGAAATAGTAAATGTTGGAGAAAATGATGTTAAGAGACAAAACCACCCAGACAGAGGTAAAGAATAATGAAGTCAAAGAGAAATGTGGATGGATTTACCTCAGAGATCAAGAGGGACATCTCTCGTCTAAAGAAGATAGAAAATGGGGTGAAAGAAGGAAAGGAAGACTTTAATATGCTGAGACTGTATGGTGGACAAAGACTAGACCCCAAGGTTAAGCCACTGCAAACCTTTGGATTTACCTGTGAGTAACAAAAGCATTGGCTTCAGGATACAAGAAAAGAGACCCCTCCCCCCCTTCCCACTTGGCCCCAACTTGAATATATACACATGGTCTCACTGTCAAAATGAGAATATTTTTGTTCCATACAAATACAAATGGAATCCACAGAGGCTGTTCTGGGAGCTTCTCTCCATTGCCCTCTTGCCAAAGTGTTGTCCAGATACCCAGTGACAAGGATCTCCAAGTGTTCCCATAACACTCAAGCAGAGAAATCAGATGGTAGACTTGGTGAAGGGTGTGCCCCTCACCAAGCTCCCTCTGGACTAGTGATTTCCGTGGAAACTGTAAATGCCCCAATTCTCTGATGTATTGACTTTGATGCCTCAGCCTCACAGGGCCTAATTCAACATTTGGCAATCCATCGGCATATGTGGTACTTGGCATTTTCATTGCTTTATTATTTAAAGGGCAATTCATTATGTGCAATGGAAACAAATAAAACTCTATTTCTGACATTTCTAAATCTGAACCCTGAACTCTCAATAAACCTTCCAGTTTCAAAATAATTATTTAAGCAAAGCCCGGGTGTATTCATTCTAAACCATGAAGTGGCATTCCTAAATGGTTGGTGATGCAATCTCCTATGCGGAGAACAGAGTGTTGGAACTTCCCTGAAGAATATTAAATAGTCCCCTATGCTGCAACCCATTAAAAGCAATCTTGTCCTCACAGGCCTCAATCAAATTTGCACACCAATTAGTCCTGCACAGGGTTTGATACATTTCTTAATTATAAAACAACTTTGTACTCTATTGGCCCTTTCAGATGGGTTAAGAGAACATTAATTACCTCCTCCTGAGACATCAAAGAGTTGTTGTTGTTGGGGTTTTTTTTTAATCTCCACTTTAGGAATGACTATAGCAAGATGAAGAGAGGAATTAGCTTCTTCTGAGCACCTACTATGTGTTAAGCTCCATTCGGGGTGATTTACACACATCAGCATAAACCTATGGGTAAATTACTAATACCACTCTGCAGAAGAGAAAAAACACCATTCGAAATCTAGCACAGCTGCCCTTGGTCACACTGCTAGCAAGTCTACCTGAAGTGAGTTTTGTATGGTGATGCCTCTTGAGGGCAAGACCCCTTGATTCTTAAAATACAATAATGGCTTATTAGATCACTACCATAACTGTTATATATAATTATAGATCATGTATAGATAATATATCAATATGATAATAACTATTACTATTACTGGTGCATTTTGAGCACCTTCTGTATGCCACTGTGCCAGTTACAACGAACAATGACGACCCCTTGATTCTTAAAATACAACAATAATGGCTTATTAGATCACTGCCATAACTGTTATATATAATTATAGATCATGTATAGATAATATATCAATGTAATAATAACTATTACTATTACTGGTGCATTTTTGAGCACCTTCTGTATGCCACTGTGCCAATTGCAGTGAAGAATGACGTGGCGCACTCCCTGTTCCCAGAGCAGACAGGAAACAAATAACTCCTCTATTCTGCCTCTAGAAGCAAGCCAGAGAGCTGTGGGGGTGCAGAGCAGGCAGGAAACACCCAGTTCAGCCCTGGTGGGTGCTGCGGAGAGAGTTCACACAATCAAAGGTGAGGCTCTTTGAGATGAGACCCAAATCCCCTGGGGATTGCCACCTCTCCGTTTCACCGTTGTCTTGTGTATGGCAAAGGCAAGGGAGTTAAAGCATCACGAAACACAGAACACTTAGGTGTTTTCCTGTCACTGACTTTGGCACCAGAAAACACCAACCATTTTCTTCCTTCCCTTTGAATCAAGCAGCCCAGTCCCCGTGCCCTCCGCAGCATCCCTGCCCCACCTCCAACCAGTCAAGATTTTTTTTCCCCACTGTAATCTTCCTAAATTGCTCATTTCATAAGACCTTGAGGAAAAACTCAGGAAATGAGGTTTAGAGGAAGACGGAGGAGGAGAGTAGGGGCCCTGGAAGGGAGAGGGGAGGAAGAAAACGAACCCAAAGAGAGCAAGTCTTTCATGATCACGACCTGTTAGGCGCACACCCTCCCTTCTGCCCATGCCACCCCCTCGCTGGATGCGAGCCATCCTCCGGGCTAATGAGCAGAGCACGGAGATAACTAATCCTAATGCAATTACGGCTCGCCATTACACTGATAGGTTGGAGGCGCTCCCCGTGTGCCCCGCAGCCCAAGCCAGGCTCATACAGATGTGTCTTAGCCTCCTGTCTGAGACGTTTTGACATCTGTATACAGAGCCGGGGCCCCCTCCCCCTGAAAGCATCCCGGGAGAGTGAGCTTTGACCAGCCAGCCCCCAAGCAGCCTGTCGAGGTGAAATGAAATCTCAGCGGCTTGAGGGAAACCCGCACGCTCGGACGGTGCGCGTCAAGCCGCGGCTCTTTCCAGGGCGGTGATGGAAGAAGCGGCGCCCTGCTCTGAGGCGGCTCCCCCACCCCTGCCACTTCCTCCCGAGAGCTTGCGGGGTGTTTAAACTGCAGCGAAAAATTATAGTGCGCAGGCCTGGCGCTCTCCCTGCGGTGCTCGCGCTCCCGTGATAGGGGGATGGTTTGCAGCACACATGTTCCTTTGTTTGGCCGGGCCACGTGCTCTGTTTGCTCAGCAGCATGTGGTACCACTGGAGGAAAGCGAACCAACACTGAAAGTTTAAGGAACAGCCAAGCTCTGCTGGGAAGCGCTGGGCCAGGGCTGGGGTGAAACGCTGGAGCTGGAGACTGGAGGACGCCCCAGCTGGAGAAGGACGGGGGGATGGGAGGAATCCCTGGGGTAACCACTCTTCTGGAGAAAGAAGACCGCAGGTTGTCAGCGCCAGCACACACCGGGAAGGTTTTCCACAGTGACCAGCCAGCCTGCCTGGGATGGGAAGAGGACTTTGGCTGTGATGATTATCTCCTGTATTTGAGAGAGCTTTATTCCTTCTCACAGCCTTTATCTCGTGTAATCCTTACAAAAACATATGATACTAAAGTGCCTCTCCTTCTTGGGGTAAACGAGAGGGGAAGGGCTGGAGCCCCTGAACCCTTGACCTTGACCGAATGATCTGACCTTCCAGGGGCCCAGCCGGGCAGCTCCAACCAGGGCTGATAGCAAAATGCATGAAACAGTAATGGTTTGTCTTCTGAACCTCTCTCTCTCTCTCTCTCTCTCTCTCTCTCTCTCTCTCTCTCTCTCTCTCTCTCTCTCTCTCCCCTCTCTCTCTCCCTGTCTCTCCTCTCTCTCTGTGCTAATTAAAAAAAAAATCCAAACCACACAGAAATGTATGAAACAAATGTAGAAATAAACAGGAAGTTTTCCAAAATCTAATTTTCCCATTACATGTCATTCCATTAAATCTGTCCAGTTTAACAATATATCAAAAGATTCTTTCCAAAGAAGAATATAAAATAATATATAAATCTAAACCACTGTTCTTTTTGGCAAAGCCATATTATTTCTTTATAAGACTGTATTTTTTCAACTGCACAATTATATGGCTTCCAACTTGTTATTAAAATAATGCCTAAACATACATGATATATGAATATGCATCATGTCTATCATATATGAATATATACTAAACATTTTCTAAAATTGCTAGTTCAAACAGTTTCAGGTTAAATGTAAGGCATATTTTTAATTTCAATTACTTGATTAAATCTTTCAACAATAATATTCTAATTTGCAATGCTTTCTTACAAAAATTTTTTGACTTTCTTACAAAAATTTTTTGTAAGAAAGTTAGCTGTTAATAGGACATTTGTCTACTAAAGTTAAATGCTTCCACACTTGATCTGGGTATTTGCAGATCTTTTCCTTTCTTACTAATTCAACAGGATAAAAACCTGATGTTTTTAAGAGAAAAGTTAAGCATATTTCTTATATTTTTACTAGATCTTTTTTGTTTTTCTCCTAAACATTATATCTTTGCCCATTTTTCTATGGTTTACTTCCTTGCTCATTTGAAAACATTTCTTTGAACACTTTTACAAAGATTTTTTTTTCTCAGCTCATTTCTGACTTTCAGTTCTGTAAGATGGAAATGTTAAATGTTTAATATAGTCAAACCTATCCGTTTTTATCCTTATGGTTTCTACACTTCATGTCATGCTTAGAAAAACTTTTGCAAGTACCCTGAAAATCAAATATTCTGCTACATTTTAACACTTTCATGATTAGGTTTTTTATTACTTAGCAGATTTTTCTTGAGCAAGTAACATATGAAGACTCTATTTTAGAAGCCAGATATATCAACACAGTTCCTGAGTTGGTGAAGATTATGCTCTGGAAATGGAGATCGACAATAACAAATAAATGAATAAATATGTAGTTATAAGATTCAAAACACTATGAGGAATTAATGGAGAATGAAAGGAATCCATACTGAGGCAGAGTAATCACAAAAGGCAAGATTTAAACTGAGCTCTGAAGACTGAGAAATAGCCAACTAAAGAGGTGAAGATGATGCCAGGCAGAAAAAATAGTATATACAAAGACCCTGTAGAGAAATATAATTTGGAATATTTGAGGAAATTAAAGAAGGCCAGTGTGACTAGAACACAGTGAAATAGTATAGTGAGTTAGATGAGCCATATAGACCAAGATGAGGAAAATATCAATGATGACTCACAATCCCATGTCCAGAATCAACTTTATTCTAAATGCATTAGAAAGTCAAAGAAAACTTAAAAGAAACTGATGTTCTGATTTATGGTTTTATGTTTTAAGTTATATTTATGTTTTAGGTTATTTAAAAGAACTTTTGATTTTTGGTTTCCTTGCAAATAATTTGAAGGGGGTAAAAGATGAAGCAAGAACACCAGGGAGGAGGAAGAAGATAGTGGCTTGCTGGAAAAGAAGAGATGTGAATATTCATGAATTACCTGGGAGGACACCGATCAGACTTACTGAAATAGATGTGGGTGATGAGGGAGATGCAGAAATCAGCATGACTTCTATGTTTAGATACTGTAACTGGGTAGATGGCCATACCGTTTCCTGCGAGGTGTCACCGAAAGATGTGGGTGGGGGAGTGTAGGGGTCACTTTCAGCATGTTGAGTTGGAGGTAATCATGAACTATTAAGTCTATCAAGTAAATTGCTAGTGGTATGGAACTGCTGCTCACAAGAAGAAAACTAGGTGATGATTAAAAAAACAGGAAATTGCTGTTCATTGCACATTTAGGTGCAGCAATCAACTCTACAAAGACAGACAGAGGCCCTGGCTACAAGTTCCAAGGAACTTCTATGTTTGTGGTTGAACTGAGGAATAAAAATATTGTCTAGGAGACCAAAGAGTAGTCAGGAGATGAAATAGAAAACTACAAGAGATTGCTGTGTTAGAATTTAAAAGGGGGGATAGTAAACAGCATCAAATGCTGAGAAGAGGTCACTTAATGTATAAAGATCAAAAGGAATCGATTAACGTTGACAACAACTGAGCTTGGTGGTGTGCACCTATAATCCAAGCGCTGGGAGGCAAGAGGACAGGGATCGCTCGAGCTCACGGATTTGAGACTACCCCGGGTAACATAGCAAGACCTAGTCTCAAAAATCAAAATAAAGTTGACAACAAAGACCTCACTCGTGACATGGACTAGAGCAGAAGGTAGAAGCTGTAGTTTGAGAACTATACTGAATGAAAACTTTGAACTTAATAGGGGACACTTGTTAATACAATGCCTAGTATTTCTCAAACTTGGCTGTGCTTCTTCCCAATGTCTACTGACTCTCTTCTATCCAATTCCTCCTGCCTCTAAGGACCATAAAGATGTAGTCTGGAATGTCTGGCAAAAGATGACAAAGCTCTTTTGAGTTCCCTCTCTCTAGCTACATGTCCCCAAATCCACCAGTTATTCCTGACATAGTATGATTTTATTATTTTTAGAATCATGTCTACCAGCCCCAAATACATTACCTACCTTTCTCTCTTAAAATGGGTTACTAAAACTAAATGCAAAGGTGACACTTAACCAGCACAGAGAGCAAGATTATCCCCACCTCTGTTCTAAATACTTTTGCTTTATCCAGTTACCATGCTATGCATTTAGATCCATCCACAAGATTTGGAAGGTGGAAGTGGGGTGAGATTCACTTCCATGAATTCTTCCACTGCCACTTGTGAGCTGTATAGACTGACTTCTTGCAGCAGACTGAAGCTTCCTATTCAGTTTTAGGGGTAAAGACTGCTACAAAGACATCAGGAAGTGATGCCTGATTCCCATTCAGAGGTCAGCAGTGCCAGTGGTGGTTGTATAGTTCCTTTTCTTCTTGATCATGGCAGAAGTAGAAGCTCCCCTGGAGGTCCAACCTAGAGCCTGCTCCCCCAGCACATCCCACAATTTTGTAAGTATCTAATTCCTCAAGCTGGATCTCTCAATACTTGAAATAGAGTGCTTTCTATTTCCTGCAACTGGGTGATAAAAATTTTGAGCAATGACTAGCATTTCACAAGGCAGGAAAGATTATAACAGTGAAATGTGGTCCTTGGGTCTGGAGTAGAAATGCTCAGATGACTGAACTTGTAGATGTATGGCTAGGAGAAACAATGATTCTTTCTGTGTCCATTTTATCCTTTAAGTACACAGGATAGCAACATGTGTTGCACTATTATTGATAAAAATTTATAGTTTGGCTACAGTTACAAATCCTGCTATATAGATAAGGACTCTTGGTTATGAGAGTCAGACATACAATTCAAAACAACTCATGCAAAAGAAGGGGGCTCATAATAATCTAACATCAGAAAGGTAGGAACAGAGATGGTCTTTGGGACAACTAAACCAAGGATCAAATGTTCTAAGGATCTTACTTCATCTTACAGTTCTGCTTCTCTCTGAATATTAGATTTATTCCCCAAACTATCTTGCCTAACAGAATAGAATACCTGGCTGCTGAATGTTGTAATGTATATGTCAAACATTCCAAAACCAGAAAAGAAAATAATGTTCTCTTCTCTCAGTTGAAATTTGGAAAATATTAAGATAAAAATTCTGATCATGGTTCAGATCCTGTGCCCATCCAATGGACTGATCACTATAGCCAAGAAGCGAGGTGCTATGTCTAGCCCAACGTGAGCCATATTACCATCTCTTCTGGCAAGTGAAGTCTATTAACAGACAACAGGAAAATAGGCACAGAGCAAACATGGGAATACTCTCTCCAGACTTGAAATGATCTGAATGACCTACCAAATGCCGATGTTGGGCTTTTCAACATTAACTCTTCTCAGAGGATTTAAAAACCACTGATATGACCAGTATGTTGATAAATCTGTCTCAGCAGAACTACTCTGGTGAACATGTTTTTGAAATATTTCATCTGTGGAGGATTTTGATAATAAGGCACTTATTTCATGATCAAGTATTTGGCTAGATGGACCTCTTATAATCTAGAAATAAGAAAAAGTAGCTTTTGAAGAGGTAGAAGTGCATTTTTTGAATAGGTATTTTAAACATCATTTAAGAATCAAGTTATGGAATGATTAAAGGGTTCTGGAAATAGATACTGCCATGGTTACATGATATTCTGGATGTAGTTGATGCCAATGAGTTGTGCATTTCAATGGTTAAAATGTTTATTTTGCTACAAAAACTTAAAAAGCTGCATATCTAATTCACTTATGAATGAACACATTCATCATTTATTATCTATATAATGATGGAGTCTAAAATTGTTGACATGATTCTCAACACACTCAGTCCTCCAAGTGGAAATTCATGATGCCATAGAATTCTTGGACTCAAAGTATTAGCACAGATCATCTAGTTAATCCTCCAGTTGTCACTAGAGAACATTTCACTCCATCTATCCAGGACACCTAATTCATTCTAGATACAGATGCTTTAACTGGTTTAGAAACACCCCTGACAGTAATTGCTTTCCCTAGGCTTTACAAGCAAATCTTTAGGTGTGGCCCAGACTGGAGAGACATTCTCATGTGAAGGATGTTAGTACAGTGCACCCACCCTCGTTAAGTCATAATACACCAATAGGTATTTTACTTCCAACTCATAGAAACTTCATGGTAAAAACAATGAAGACCTTTTGTGCTCTTAACCTTCAGAACCTGAGACTATTCTGAAAAAAGAAAAGAGTATGTTTTTCCTTCCTTAAATAACAGGGATGAGCTCAGAGAAGGCTAAACTGTACTGATGGAAGTTTCCTGGGAACTCTTGAAATTCTAGAAACAGAACAAAAACACAACACTATGATTCTATTTCCCTCTTGTCTTGGCATTAGACTCTCAGATAGCTATTCATTCTCTAGTGAGAGAAACTGTCATGGAAAACCAACCTTCCAGAAAAAAAATTAAGATATTTCTATAGAATTGCACTAAATCAGAGATACAATCTAGCCAATTGATCATATTCTATCATCTCTCATGTTCTTTTCATTTTCAGTTCTCCTGGAATCTCTTTCTTATATTTCTTTTTAGAAGATTTTTGTATTGGATTATTGCTTATATAAATTATTGACATATCAGAAAATAACAATATCAGAAAATAAAAACTTTCACTATACATTCCTTTGACTAATATTTATTAAAGACTCATTATATGCCAGACTGATATTAAATTGTTTTACTGTGTAACAAATTACCTCAAGGCTTAGCTGATTTTGCTCATGGCTTAAATTTGCAGGTACAGGATTTGGAAATGGTTAGCTGGATGTAGTTAGTATTTGCTGGGGGGCTTGAAGGTTCATTTCCAAGATGGCATCTTCATTTACATGTCTACAACCTCAGTGTTGTATGACCTCTCTCATCTCCAAGCTTCCTCTACTAAGCTTGAATTTCTCACACTATTGCTATTTTTCATGTCATAACTTCCCATACCCAGTGTTCTAAGAAACCGAAGTGGAAGCCTTGGAAGTCCCTGGACATCACTTTTGACACATATTATTGATCAAAGTGAATCATTGAAGCAATCCCAGATCCAAGGTGAGGAAAGGAATAGACTCAGCCAGTCACGGTGGCTTGTGCCTGTAAGCTTCACCCTATGAAGCGGCTGGGGCTAGGAATTATGGTTCAAGTCCCACCTGGGACCCGTAGGGAGACCTAGTTTCAAAAAAAATAGCTGGGTGTGGTGGCGCACACCTGTAATCCCAGCAACCTGGGAAGCTGAGGCTGGGGATTACTTGAGTCTGTGGTGCCCTGGGCAATGAGAGCCTGCAGTTCCACAGGCAAAAATAGCGAGACCTAGTCTCAAAAAAAAAAAAAAAAAGGAATAGACTCAACCTCTCCTGAGGGTGAGGCATACAGGAAAAGATTTGATGGTCGCCATTTTGGAGAAAAGCTACAACACACAGTGTTATATGAATATAGACACAGTCTCCACTATCACTGAAGGAGATAGTACAAACAGGTAGACAGCTCATTGCAATGATTGTATAGAATAGGAGCATACTGAAGTAGAGCCCAACCCAGATTGAAAGGTCAACGAAGGCTTTCTGGAGTAGAAAATGTAAATAGAAGATTACTAGACCAAGCTTGAGGGAGTGCCATGAAAGTGGGCACAGAAAAGACAGTGATCTAGACCTCCAGGATCAAAAGAAAGAAAACTATTTTTTTAAAAAGAGAAATAATTCCAATATTATTGGTATTATATGGCAGAACACTAGAATGAAAGGGTATAGTTGTTGAAAGAAAAAATTGAAGAGTTGAAGATACCAGACTTTCACCACTCTGTATAAACATGGAGGCACAGTTAAAAATTTCTCTTTTTTACAAAAAATGAATTCATGCCAATCGTAAGGTTTTGGGTCTGCATGTCATTTCTTATTGTTAATACCTTTTTTCCCCCCCAGAGAAATGCACTTCATAAATAGCTCTTTAAATAAACATATAGTATTCATTTATTGATTCTATGTTATTTTATTTGACCAATTTCTTACTGTGGAACATTTAAAGTATTTTCAATTTCTTTTACAGACATCCTTATAGCAAAATCTTAACTGCTTGAAATAATAACTTCCAAGATACAGGGTTTCTGGCTCAATATACATGGCTTTTTTAAATGTTTTTTTTAATACATAGCACCAAATTGTTTTCCAGAAATTTTTATCCAAGTGTAGTTCTGCCAGAATGTAAGAGTATCTGCTTTCCTATATACTTTCTGTAGAAAAGAAAAAATTGTTACTATTTTTTACCAATTAATACATTTCAATTTACATTTCTATAATTACTGTGGAAACTAAACTGAATTTCTCATTTCCCGGTATTCCTTTTTTATGTAGGCTTCTGAAGACAATAAACTTACCAAAAATAAATAGTGGCTAGACTTCAAACTTTAAAATGCTATAAAAACGTAACAGGGAGAATTTAATCTACTAGTAAATTTAAGCTGTGGTTTGACAATACCTCTGTCTGCCTTTCCTCTCACTCTTTCAGTGTCTAGAACTATTCTGAAATAGTCACTATGACGTGTATAGAAAGGAAGGGAGGAAGTCAAGGGGTGTGACATATCAGATACCCAGACTAAGTTCAATTCCAGTTAAATAGGTGAAGTGGGGTGAATGGGGGGCCTTATTTCACTCATGATAGCTCACCGGCTCCCTCCTTTAATGCATTTAATGATCCTGTGAGCTTAATGACTGTTGCAATTAAAGTCACCCTGCTTAAGCATTGTGAATTACATTATGCTTGTTAGTGGCTGCCTTTGATAAAACATAATAGCGACTCATCTCTTTTACATCATAACTCATTTTAAATATTGCTTTTCTGTATCTGTCCTTGCCTAGTTGATTTATTACCTGGTACTCCTTGAAGTATAATAAAAAGAAAGTTAAGACTTGAGTAATTCTTCTAGGGGCTGAGTAAGCAGGAACAAGGAGGGCACTAACTCTGTGATTGGTTAGCCTAAAAATGGTAATGGGAGTGAGGGTGGCAATCAGGAATTAGATGAGGTTAGTTATACAAAAAAGAAATATTAGCTTTATGTGGCCTCTTTGCCCTCCTTCCATTTGGAAGGAAAATCAACAAAGGCCAGGTCTCCACCAGGAAGACTTGAGCTATTTATATACCCAGAAAAACCAAGACTGGGAACAGAGGCTGGGGAATATGGCGTGCCTTTTTCTTTTTTTTGGTCTCTTTAACTTTTACCAAGGAAAATTTTGACATAGAGAATTGAAATCAGAACTGAGCAGAAATCTGGTAAAATTGACAAACGCTGATTATTTGAGCTCCCTCCCACCCCACACCCAAGAAAAGAAACCTCATGTTGTTGTTTTGGTATTTACCCACCACCCTCATTCCCAAATCATAGGAATCATTTTCGTTTCCCTTTTCATTTTGCTCCCGCAAACTAAGTTCCAATCCTTTGGCCCTTTAGTACAGATAACTTCCTCAAGACAAGCAATCCAGTGCACAGTCTTAGGTTAATATGAATTAATAGCTTGTATTCAAAATCTTTGTACCTATTCATAACACGCACCCAGCATATATTTGGAGTTGGAAAGATATGTGTTGTATTAGCTATAACAGAACCCAACAATTCATAGTGATTTCACTATGATTAGTCTCAAATGAAAATGCATAGAATTATAGGGGTAAAAATGTCTTTTGAGGTGCACTATTCAGTTTGGGGGAACTCACAAAGAATGCTCCCAGTGTATAATTTTGGTGCTTCCTTCAACTGCAACTGACAATAGTTACATAGACAGGTCTAATGTTTCTATATATAATAAAATAAAGGGTGTTCCATTTCACATACCAGCAAAAGATCTTGAGTTGACAGATATAAAGAAGAATTCGCAAATCTCTGTGAAATACCATCATCTAACAAAATGACTTTCTAGAGATTGAGTGGTTTAGTAGAAAATGTATTACCCCCAAAACAAGAGCACCTGTATTTGAAACTATTTGTGCCACCAACTTGCAATCTCTTCTTATATAAATGATTTTAACCTCAAAGGACCTCAGTTTTCTCATCTATAGGAAGGAGCCGTAAACCGTATTATCTCTAATCCCTATGTGCTCTTAATAAATGAGTCCACATTGCTGCTCTGATCACTTCTGATGGGTTTTGTGATGTAAATTCAGTAATTTTTCCTTGAAAGACATTTTTATCCCATAAAGATATTCATTCTGAAAATGTTTGACTCCCTATAAAAAGAAATTAAAAACTTTGAAAGTATAATAGCAATAGTAATAATAATATGCATACATATTCCTATAATATATGTATATAAACACATATTTCTGCCTAATCTATACCTTTAGTCTTGTATTCTAATTCCCCTCAAAAAAATTGATAATATTCTAACATAATAGGCCTAGCTATCCTCTTTGATTTTTAATATACTTGATTTACTCTTCAATTTGAATATACTTACTTATATTGCTGTACTCTACAGAAGATTATCTGCTCCCTAAATTGTTGTAGTAAACATCATAGATATGTCAGTTGCCCAAATTCTATAGTTTCTTGGGAAATAACAATGATAGCTCACAGCATGTCTACCATTTTATGGTTTGTGTTTTTTAAACTTAATGTCATACTCATAATTATTATATTAGTATAACTGGATCATCAATTCTGAATTTATGGTATAATTTCAACAAAAAAACTTCTAGATATAAATTGTTAATATTAAAGTCAGCTAGTTTAAGTTATAAACTATAGGGTGATAGTATGAAATGGGCTCTGTAATATTCATTAATGAAAATACATGACAATCTTTCTGGAATTATATTTGGAAAAATGTACTCTGAGTCTGAAAAGTGTTTGTACCATAGCAATTCCTCTTTTATTAATATGTCCAAAAGAAAATCTGAAACACAATGATTTTTAATAAAGATTTTTATGTATAAATCACTTACAATAAAGAAAAATTAGAGCAAATCTAAATGACCAGTACAAGATAATGACTTAGTAAATTATATACACCCATATGGTGAAGTAATCACAAAATATAAGGTATATCAAAATTTTATAAAACACAGAAAATGTCATTAAGTTTAAAAAAATGTAAAATTATATGGCAAGGTTTAATTTCAAAAATTACATAACTAATAAAAGTAGAATAAAGTATCTTAATTTTTTTCTGGACATTTTTTGTAGTCTCTAAATTGGACATCTGCTACTTTTAAAACCAGGAAAAAAAATGACCTGTAAAAATAGAAATGATCGTATTGTGAGACCAAGAATAGCCAAAATGTCTGAGAAATAAAATATTTGTGTGGACTTAATTTTGTGACAAACTACAAATTAGTTAGGGATCCTTTCTGAGTCTCTCTGGTGAGAGCAAACAATCAGCCAACAATTGTTTCAAAATATCTATTACAACTTTATTAAGGCCCCTTGCAAAGATTCCACATCACTTGCAAACACGGCCAGGCAGTTTCTGTACCAGGCAGTGGAGATCCCACATGAAATAAGCAGCTTACCCTGTCCAAAATACAGGTGAACATGCCAGACTAACAAAGGGTCCAAAGAATAGAAGAAGTCATCGTACCCAAAAGTTCAAGAAAAACCCTGATGGAGAACAAGAGAAAAGCATGCCTTGCAGAATGGACAGAATTCTAAGAGGACATGAGAAGCAGCCCACAACACGCCTTCCCCGCCCCCCTAACCCCCCACACAACTAAAAGGACCAAAGCACAGAGAAGTCAGGGTACATCTGGGCTACAGCACAGATCTTCCTAGCAAGATAGAGGCATCTCCTGGGGAATGGTGGGACATGTTTCCTCAAGGGCATTCACTCATTTCCAAATCAGTAAAGAATGATCATAGAGCTCTGTCTTTGCTCCATTGTTCTAGCTATTGGTGCTTCAACCATTCATGAACTTTAAAAACTACAATCACTTCCCTAAAGGCACACAGCAGAGACCTAAGATACTATCCTGAATAATAACGGCAGTCCTGTACCTTTGCATAGTATCTCTCAATTTACAAAGCTTTTCCCTGTAGTTTATCTCATTTGCTCTTCACAACCACCCTATGAGGAGAACAGTATCACCATTTTACTGATAAGGAAACACTCAAAGAGATGCAATGAATCATCCCTGTGACACCACCAGGAAGTGAGAGTTGAATTTCAGATCTTCTGACTCCACTGCATTTTCCTCTGTACCACAGTTGCCTTTGACCCAGGAACACACCCTAGAAGTTGACTTGACTTTTTCCTCACTCCAAAGTTCATGTTAATCTCTGTCATCGTCTTCTTTCTTCTTGATTATACAGTACAAAGGGTTCTGTTTAGACTGGGTTTGGATTCATCAAAGCAATTCTCTACTTTCAAAGTGACTTCACACCTCATTTATCCTTACAACTTTTCAGGTAATTCCAACAAATTGAAAACTTTGCTTTCAGACTAAATACACGGAGGATAGAATGGGAGGGAGAGGAGGTGGGAGCAGAGAGAGAGAAGAGATAAAGACTGTAAAGAGCAGCTAATGTACTGGACATTGTGATCATTTTGTGCCACAAGCACTAAGGGGGTGAAAAGCAACCATTGGCTTTTGTCCTCCCCAGTTTGAAAAACTGTTGGAAATATAAAAGGTATAAAATCCCTCTTTATGAATTCCTTTTCTATTGTAACATTTTTTATCACCAAAGCCTTTTTCAACATTTGGCTCTTCAGAACAGTTGTGTCTTATGTCTTCGTGTAATACTCACACTTTCAAAATTAAACATGTCTGCCAACTAATATTGCAAGGACTAAATAGAAGACATATGGAAAGAAGAAATTCTAGAACCCACTAGTCCCACCTGTGTCTTTATAAGCAGCAGGATAAAGAGTGGTGCAACAGGAAAGGGATTTTTTGAGACTTGATTTGAAGAAAAAGAAGGGAATGACAAGTTTAAAATCTGATTTATCATCTGTCTTTGTTGTCTTTACTCACCAAATACATTTCAAACAAGTATGTTGAAGCAGAGGGTTACATATTAAACCAGTAAATTCTTTACAGACCATCATCTCTCTTAAATACAAGTCCCATTGCTTAAAACATCAAGTTGTCTATAGAATCATGTTAGGATCTAAGATAAAATAATATTACTGTGTATTCCTTAAATTAAAAAAACAACTTACTGAGCACCTTCTGTGCCCCTGCTCTGTGGGAAATCTGGCCCAGTATAACTTGGGGAAATTAGTTAATATTTCTTAGTCTAGTCTACTAGAAAGTTGGATACATGTAATACCAACTCTTCCAAACTGAAGACTTATTGTGAAGTTCAAATAAGGTAAATATGCAGAAGGGATTTATGAGCTCTAAAGTGCCAGAGAATTGCAAAATACCATTCTAGCACAATAAAATATTGGATCTGATCCTGGCTTACCAAGAACTTGCAAATAATTTGGAAGCACATGACATCAACTTATCAAATTTAAATAGTAGAATAAGGCTGAAGTAATAGGAAAGACAATGTAACAAGTCATCTGCTGAGATTGTATGCAATTATTTGAGAGAGGTGCAGATGATGAGATTTATAAATTTAAAAAAGATAACCATCTCAATCAGCTAAAGTAATGAGAATAGTTGTTTTTTTTTTTCTTTTTAGTCAAAGTGACTCCGGATCTGGTCTTAAAGGGTGGGCAGGTAGAGTAAGAAGCAGAGGGTATCATTTCAAAAGTAAACAGAAGCTGCTGCTGCTTCCTTTGATGTGTATAAAGTGCTGAGATGAAATTCATGAAGCACTCCTCCACTGTATGAAGCCAATGAAGTCAAACCTCAGTGGTCTTTAAAAGAAGCCCCTGAACACTACATAGATGTTAGATTTGCAACTGTTGGATGGCCCCTTCATCAAGGACCACCCAGACCCTCGTACTTTTCTTCATCATACTCTTCTCAATCACATTTGCTCTACCTGGTTAACTACAGGGTCTTTTACAGACAGAGAATACTGTCATCCAACATTGTAGTTCAGGCAGTCATAGTGCTTTCCACTGTGACTGGCAAACTAAATTCCCAATGGAAACATATGGGTAGAGATTAGAGAGAAAACAAAAGATATATCTTGTTTCAAAACCATTCACTTCACTATGCAAAGTCTTTTTATGTATGACGATATACGAGATCATAGGCAAAAGGGTTGGGGAGAAGGCTGAGAAGTGTATTTGAGCTACAAGGAGCAAGGCATTAATAGGACCAAGTCCGTAGGTTCAGTACCTACCTGCTCATTTCACCAAGCAAAAAGCTGTTGGTAACTTCAGTATGATGGACCTAGGATGTATAGAATCCCACCCGGTGTAAACTGGGGTCATGAGATAGCTCAAAACCAGATGTATATGATTCCATCCAACATGTGGCCACACAAAGGTGTCTGGAAAACAAATAAACACTACCCAATCCCTACTTCCCCTTCACAAATGCTTTTCACCAGTGGTCCCGTCATTGTCACCCAGAATGTCAAAGAAATTGCTTAGTCCACATCTTTGCCCAAGTTTCTCCTCCTCCCCTTTTGGCCATCCATTATTCTGCAGAGCATTAATTCAAATGTTCTCCTTTCTGCATACAGTCAGTCCCTGTGCCTCCAGGCCTAAGATGATCCCATTGCCTGATCTCCAAGAGCACTCAGGAGACCTTTCATTTGGCTCCTGGACTTGCTACCTTAAGACTGGCACAATTCTAGGTACACAGTAAGCTCTTTCATAAAGTTTAAAAAGTAAATACCAACTACATATAATAGAAAGGGAGTAGATGATTAGAAAGAGCAGGATAAAACTTCCCTTGGGTTTATCTGTAAATGCCTTCCCTTCCCAGATAACACATCAGTAGCAGTAACAGCAATGGGAATGATAATAGCAGGAGGCAGAGGAGTGGATAGTGCTAGTCTTTGATTTCTTGGAAATATTAGTCAGGAGGAAAACACTGGAATCTGCTATCTAGAGGAGTTCTAAATAGAGACTTGAAGCCATTATCTAAGTAATTTGTGTAAGCAAACTAGACAACGAAGCAGAACTCTTGGAACATAAAAATGAGAGATTCCTTATTTGCACCCTGACCTCATCCTTTCTCTACTTATGCAAAAGTTACAGATTCCTGGTTCTCCATTAAAATATCTCCCACATCTATTTCCACTTTGGGATCATCCTGAGGCCCTCACAGTAATTATCTGGACTATTCCAGAAACGTCTTCCCTGATCTCCACTCCTCTAACCTTTCCCTTTCTTTAATGTGTCTTTGCAAGACTGACAGTGGCTTTATTACACTCCTGTCTGAGCATGTCATTCCTTGGCTTCCAAACCATGAACACCTCCCTACCTCATTTCCCTTAAGGGTAAAGTTTGTACTGCTTAGCACAGCCTCTAATTTGACACCAAGCTACTTTTTCCATCTTTTCCCTTCCTGGGACCTGTCACATCCTACTCTCTAGGCAAAACTGGTCACCAAGCCCCAAGTGGAATGTACTTTTTTCATGTCTCCTCGCCATTGAACATGGTGCTCTCTCTGTCTTGCTATCTACCTGCCAACAAATACCTACTCATCCCATATAGGCTGGCTTGAAGGATACTTGTTTGGGGATACTTCTTTGAAGGATACTTCTTCAAGGATAGTGCCTACCCTGCATCCTGAGGCCCTTTGGAGATTCCTCACAGAAAGCCAACAGTTATCTGTTCATGTGTTGATGCAGTCCTCCTAGACTGAGGCGATGATTGTTTATCTGCTCATCTTAAGAGGCTTTTACACAGATGTGCTCCTCACATTTATACCCAGCTCAGTTTTGTCCCTGTAGCTCTGCTCTTTGCCTCCCCATGTTTCACCCTGAGGGGCTAATAAGGAATGAGGAACTAAGTAAAGTCTTGAGAATGCAACAAGAATACCAGGTCATTGGCATCCCCCTTCCCTCCCTCCCTCCCTCCCTTCCTCCTTC